>PITA01008658.1:0-82786 GCA_004023965.1 Spilogale gracilis | reverse complement strand
TGCTGTTGTTCCTCACTCACAGAGCACTTTCGTTTTGGGGAGTTTGCTTTCAATGGTTCAGCTCTGCGGACTTCCTCCCCCACTCCCCTGTCTCTGGGGGCAAGCCTCCGGTCCCTCTTACTTGTTTCTACCTTTTTGTCGATGGTCCTTGTCTCCCGTGGTGATCCAAAAGTGCGAAATATCACATTTCAGGCTGATTTCATGGGTGTTCATGGTGGTCCTGTAGTGTTTTTTTTGCTGGAATTCAGCTTTCTTCAGGGAACTCCCCGACATGCAGTCACCTGGCCTTCCGCCATCTTGAAACTCCCCAAGAAACAGTCTTGATAAGACACTTGGTGACTGTAACTTCGGTCAGTGCTCTGGAATGTTGCCTTCTACATACTTATAAATAAGTCTAATACAATCTGTCTGTTGCCTGGTAGCAGGAAGTGTTTGAGCAAGTCATTCTAGAGTAAAATCAGGACCTGTAAGAAACATTCAACAACTAGGGCACCTGAATAGCTCAGCTGGTTAAGCATCTAACTCTTCTGTTTTGGTTCAGGTCATGATCTCAGGGTCTTAAGATCAAGCCCTATGTTATCATGCTCTGCATTCAGCAGAGAGTCTGCTTGAAATTCTCCTCCTCTCCCTTTGCCCCTCCTCCCTCTTTCTAAAATAAACAAACAAACAAACAAATAAATAACTTAACAAAAAAGGAAACATTTAACAATTAAGATGATAATGTCAGGTAGTACTTTATAGTATCAGCATATGAGAAGGGTAGTAGTGTCATCTCCATGTTGTAGATGAGGAAACCCAGGCACAGAGAGGTTAAATACCTTGCCTGAGGTTAGATAGCTAGTAGATGTGGAATTGGGATTTGAACCAGTTTGGCTCTAGTGTTGAGCTCTTCATCACAATATTGTACTATTGTCTTAATATTAAGACCTTATATATATATTTGTAAGATTTTATTTATTTATTTATTTATTTATTTATTTATTCAAGAGCGAGAAAGAGAATGAGCATGAGCACGAGTTGGGGGGGAGGGGTAGAGGGAGAGGGAGCAGCCGATACCCCCTTGGGCAGGGAGCCCGACACCCAGCTGGTTCCCAGGACCCTGAGATCATGACCTGCGTGGAAGGCAGATGCTCACCTGAGACCGAGCCACCCAGGTGTCCAGATCTTATATTTTAACACAAAACATCAAGAACTAAAAAGATAGGTTGATATAATAGAAGCTCTTTTCACTCACAGGTTCTCAATAAAGCCGCCAAGTGAATGGCCTTTTCTTACTAGTGTCTTTGGAAGGTCCTCTGGAGGACCACACAAAGGCTGAGGAGGAAGTTCCGCTCTCACTGGCTTCTTTTTTTCCACGAGCGTCAACTGCACCCCAGAACTAGTACAGTGGCGAGGCGCAGAACCTCTTCAAGTTCCTTTCCTCCAGTGCAGTGAGGAACCAGGAGGCTGGAGGCAGTGTAAGGGAAGGCAACCTCACGCACAAAGCTGGCATGCCCCGTACGACCACTAGAGGGGGGTAAAGAGTCATCGCAAACTGACGACTGATCAACGCCTCCCCGCACCCTCTGTTGAAACCGAAGGCAGTCTGCTCACACACTTTTCTGAGCAAGAAGAAATAACTAAAGCGAAGTTAAACTCTGGGTAGAATATATCTATATATACACACAAACACATGTGCACTTATAAGGAAATGTAGGTGCATTTGTTGTGCTGCCATGAGTTATAAAATCTTGCAAAAGTCTTGTTCCAGCCGACTAAATCAGGGAAACGACATTGCCTATGAATATGCAGAGATAAGAACCGTGAGAAGACAAGCGGCAGCGACTGCGGCCGCCACCCAACAGATGGACGAGCCCGGCCCGCAGCCAAAGCGCGGGCCGGGCAGAGAGGGCTCAGCCGACTGCGCACTGCAGAGGCAGCCTGATTGCAAGGACAGCAGTACTTCCCAAGGTTGGCTGCTCCCAGGAAAGGGAGTTGTGTTGGCTGCACAAAATGCCGATGCCTCAGGCACCCCCTCCGTTTTCACTGACCCGGGGGTGTGTTCCCCGAGATTCTGTAAAACTCTTCAGCTCATTCCACCGTATAGCCCAGGTCGAGAGCGTCTGAAACCGAGGTGGGAGTGCCTACCATGCTTTCCTGCTGGGTTCTGGGCCAAGCTCTGGGGGAGCCCTGACCCCTCTGAAAAGGGGCTGGCAGAAGTGAAGGAACCTCTAGGGATTGTCTCCAGTTTCTTCCTCTTTCCAGTCCTCGTGGAAGGCAGCAGTCCCCGGGGCCAGGCGCTCCGATTGGATCCAAGAGCCTCATTTGTCCCGAGCCAGGAGCTCTTTGGATGAGCTCCTTGCGGCCGCTTCCCTAAGCGATGCCAAGGCGTGTCTGACGCGTGGGACTCTAGAATTCACTCCTGAATTCTTTCGCTCACCTAGCAGACGTTTCTTGAGTGCCCACTACATGCCAGGCTCTGTGCCGGATGTCAGGATACGATATGGCTGTGAAGAAATAAACCCTGTTGCTTGAGCCCTTCCCGTTTGGTAGGGCGGACCATGTGTGAGTTGAAGGGGTGGGAAGCTCAGGCCAGTGGGAGGGCGGAAGAGAAGCGTTTAGCCCGGACGGTGTAAGTGATAGGAAACAATATCTGGACAGGACAGTCCTTTACCCTCTGCATCCCCACCTCTGGGGATTATATCA
The DNA here is from genome assembly GCA_004023965.1 of Spilogale gracilis. Classification (NCBI taxonomy): domain Eukaryota; kingdom Metazoa; phylum Chordata; class Mammalia; order Carnivora; family Mephitidae; genus Spilogale; species Spilogale gracilis. The sequence continues at coordinate 80,101 of PITA01008658.1, read as the reverse complement.
CCACATTTGTTCAGGTTGCAGAAATGGTCCCGTAGGTTTTCAGATCCTGTTTTTGGTGTGCGTGTGTGTTTCTCCCTCTGACCCCTCTTTTTTTTTTTTTTTTTTTTTTTTTAAGATTGCATTTATTTGACAGAAACACAGCCAGAGAGGGAACACAAGCAGGAGGAGTGAGAGGGAGAAGCAGGCTTCCCGCCAAGCAGGGAGGCCGATGTGGGACTCGATCCCAGGTCTCCAGGATCATGACCTGAGCCCACGGCAGACACCTAAGGACTGAGTGACCAAGGCACCCCTAAATAAATAAAATCTAAAAAAAAAATTCTCCCTCTTCCTCTGCCCCTCCTGCCCATTCTATCTAAAAAAAAAAAAAAGGAAAAAGAAAAATAGCATCTATCTGCCTTAAAAGCAAGGGTCCTAGGGCTCTCCTCAAAGTGATCCAAAGCCTTTGGATTACTAAAACTTCCCCAAGGCAGCCCTCTTTTGCCTTTCAGAGATTGGTCTGGGGATGGTGCTGATCACTGAGCAAACTTGTCAGGCGAGTAGGACTGGAACTTGATATTTGGGGGTCACCATTAAAGGCATATATGTTACTTGTTTGGATGATTTATTAATGTTACTTCTCTGTTAATACATAAACATGACTCAGCCATGCAGATTTGCATTTGTATATATTTAGACTCTGAAAATCCTTCAAAACTAGCTACAGAATTATACATCCAAGACTCCCCTTTACCTTTCTGTCATGTTACATTAGGCTACTAGCCAGTGACTAAGGAGACCAGGAGTTCCTGGAGGCAGTGACCAATCTCATTTTGTGGCTTCCAATCCTTGCTGGAGATGCGCTAATTAGCAACCCTTGTACGCAGTCCCTTAGACGCCTTATTGCAATAATCTTCCACCTGGCTGACTTAGGGAACAGGACCAGTTCTCTGGCCGCAACTGTTGGTACATGGATGTTGTTCTTCTGATACTTGTTATTATTGTATTTTATATCCAGGATGTGCTAGGCTCTCCTACACTTTTTTTTTTTTTTTTTTTTTAAAGAGGATAAGAAGAGTAGAACCCAAGCAATAATTTCTAGATTCAAGCAAGTGTGCAAATGGTTAACTGTCCTCTTAGGATTTTATGAGCATTGATCCAGTAACTAAATTTGGGAATTTTGTTTTCCTAGGAGTATAAAATTCTGCATAAATTTTAAAGTATGAAATGGAGAAGTAAATAAATAAAGTGCCCATACTCATTGATTGCTCTTGAGTATTTTTAGTCATAGCAATGAATAGGAGTTTCAGTTTAAATTATAACCAAATAAAAGGTTAGAAATTAGACGCTGCAAAGTGTGTCTTCATGAAAACACTAGTTTAATGCAGCTCAGAGCAAAATATGGCCACAAGCAATTTTCTTCAAAACAGAAACAAGCAAAAAAGAATATTCTAGGGAATATATTAGCTGATTTTAAAAATATGTGTTAAAAGATCCATAAAATGTTCTTCTAGCAGCGTCCTTTACTGTAACATGCCATAGACTTGGCTGTCAAGAGTGTCTTAACAGTGACTTGCAAACAAAGACTCATCACCTCTGCTAAAATAGCAGAGATGCTATCAGCAAAATTAAGAACGGGTGATGATTAAACAGCTTGTAGGTTTAACAAAAACCCACAACAGCAAACATGTGCCTCTGCTTCTCTATTTGTGGCGTATTGTTGTCTGAAGCATGGAGCGAGATTTAAGAAGGACTCAGAGTGGAGAATGCATTTGAGGGGACAGTCCAGGCAATGGTCCCGCACGTGCCCTTCAGAATAGGAAGAACACAAGGGCAAGATAACTGGAAAACCTTGTCGCCCAGCCCAGAGTTACAGCAAGTCCTGATTTGCATACCCGCCAGAGATACTCTGACAAGTCATGGTGGTTCTTCTCTTTCCTGATCAAATCTGAGCAATTTCAAAAGAGTTGATGAGCTTTTGCTAGTTGCAAAGAAATTCTTGACATTTTACCTACGTTATTAGAGTGAAAGATTCTGATAGATAATTTAGAAAAATGTTCTGTCTACTATCTGGCTTCCAACCCTTTTGCCTCTATTGAATTTTTCTCCAGAGTCACTGATGACCTTCCAGTTGCCAATGCCAAAGGACCTTCTCACACATTCTCTTTTTGACCTCTTAGCAGCCCTGAACACAGTGGAGCCTGTCCCCTGCTCAGAGGGCTGTCTGTGGCCCCTGCTCCACTCGTTCCACTGTTTTCCTCAGTCTGGCTGCTGCGTTAGTCCCCACCAGAGCCTTCTTCCTTTGGCAGCTCCCAGAAGTTTGTGAGCCCTGGAGAGTTATTGTCCTGAGTATTAGCATAAAACACCAGTCTGACAAACTTACTTCCGTAATTAGCCTCCACACCGTCTGGCTTTTTCTAATGGTGCCTGCTCCTCCTTGAGTCTAACCTCTCCTCCCCACGTTCTCTGCCCTCAGCAGCACAGACACTGTCTGATACCTCTCCAGATCTGGTTCTCAGCAACTGCTGCTCCCTCTGCCCAAACTCACACCTCTTTCAATAACCTGGCTGGTACCTACAAAGCCATCAGATCTCTGCTAGGATGCCCCTTCTTCCAGAAAGCCTTCCTGTATGCCATCTCCCACACAAGTGCCAACTTTTATCTGCCCAGATAGCCCAGACTTCTATTATTATAGTGATGTGTCGCTCCACATCATAATTGACTCTGTTTTTTTCTGGCAGCCCTTCAAGATTCTAAGAAGGGATCCATCTTTCTTGCTAATGTATATTCTGGCGTCTGGTGCAGAGTAGAAGCTGTATTTTTTTTGTTTTTTGTTTTTGTTTTTGTTTTAGGGTGCATGAACAGGTTCTCTGGGGAAGAACCAAAGAGTTTATAGCCAGGCCTCTCTGTGTGGTTGTGGGGGTGGGGGAGAGGAGAGGTAGATTCTCCCTTTCACATCCTTTTCTTGGGAAGGTGCCTGGGAAGGCAGCAAGCTCTCCCAGGGGAAGAAGGGGGAGAAATCTACCTGGAACATTGCCTTGTGGTTGAGTGGCAAAATTGTTCTTCCTGCCCTAAGAGGAGCTGCTCTGAGTGACTCCTCAGCACAGGTGGTGAGGACACGACTTCAGGGGGTAACATCAAGTGCTTCCTAGGAAAAGGGGTGCAGGCAAGTAAGGCTACAAACTCTGGGAAGTTGGGAACACTCCTGAGAAGAGAGAAAGAAGCGCTTCTCTCCCATGACATATCATGGGAGTCAGTGGAGCTCAGAAAGGAGAGCGTCTGGCGTGAGCAGGGGAAGGGCAGAGTAGGCAGCACACTGTGAAGGCAGTTTGGAGCCCAGAAACCTGGAGGTTATAATAGCTTGCATTTGTGTAGTGCTTACCAGGTGCCCAGCGCTGTTGTAAGTGCTCTGCAGATGTTAATTCAATCCCTTCTCCCCCAGCCCTACAAGGTCAATCGTGTCACCACCCTCACTTCACCAATAAGGAAACATGGCACAGAGAGGTGACATGGGTTTCCCAAGGTCGCATAGAGGCTGTCATTTCTTGGACCACTTCTCAGAGCAGCTCTCAGGAAGGTGGGGGCTGGGGGGAGAATGAGCTCATGGTGCCACAGTAAAGTTGGCTGCAGCTTCAACTAAAGAATTCTTTATTTATCCATTTGATTTTCTAGAAGGCTGGTTTGGCCTGGGCAATAAAAGGTCATGTACGAGTGAAACCCAGCAGGCATGGTGGTTACCACATCAATATATTAAGAGAAGTTAAGAACATGATACAATTGACTTCTCAGTCATTTCTGTTCAGAATAATGAGTAATCTCCGTTGGGTTGTTTGGTTATCTTTACAAGAATAGGCTGTATGGAGTTCTGATTCATTTCTTGACAACTGACAGAACTAGTTGTATAAAACAAGCTGACAAGAGAACAGTTATTGAGGATCTCATTAAGAATGCCCTTGATCTTACATAGAGAAGTTCTATGAAAAAATACAGGCAAGAGGCAGGTGAGCTTTGCATCACATCATTTTCACAGACAAATCTCATTCTCCAGTTGTGTTATAAATCCTTCACATAGCACTTCTATGATACTATATAGATACCATCTATATGGTATACAGATCTCAGAATTTATCTAGCCAGTGCAGTATGGGAAAACCAACGCTTCTTTTTATTTTTAAAAAATATTATTCTGGGTGCCTGGGTGGCTCAGTTGGTTGGGCGACTGCCTTTGGCTCAGGTCATGATCCCAGAGACCTGGGAGTCCCATATTGGGCTCCCTGCCCTTGACAGGAGGCCTGCTTCTCCCTCTCTCACTCCCCTGCTTGTGTTCCCTCTCTGGCTGTGTTTCTGTCAAGTGAATAAAATCTTAAAAAAAAAATATTATTCTGAGAGCTAAAACAACAATAAGAAATAACAAGTGTTGGTGGGGATGTGGACAAAAAAGGAATTCTTGGGCATGTTGGTGGGAATGTAAATTGGTGCAGTCACTGTGAAAGACAGTATGGATATGTCTCAAAAAATTAAAAGTAGAAATACCATATGATTCAGTAATTTTACTATTTGGGTATTTACCCAAAGAAAACGAAACACTAATTTGAAGTGATACAGGCACCCCTATGTTTATTGCAGCATTGTTCACATGGTCAAAATATGGAAGCAACCCACGTGTCCACCCGCAGATAGATCGATAAAGATGTGGTATGTGTGTGTATATATAATGGACTATTATGCAGACATAAAAGGGATGCTATCTTGGCTATTTGTGACAATATTAATGAATCTAGAGGGTATAGTGTTAAGTGAAATAAGTCAGACTGAGAGAGGCAACTACCAGATGACTTCTCTTATGTATGGAAACTAAAAAACAAAACAGATGAATAAACAAACAAAAAAGCAGAAACAGACCTATAAATACAGCACAGGTTGTTGGTTTTCAGAGGGAAGTGGAGTGGGAGGCTGGGCTGAAAGAGTGAAGCGGGAATGAGAAGTACAGACTGCCAGTTATGGAATGAGTAAGTCACATGGATAAAATGCGTAGCGTGGGGAATGTGGTCAGTGAGGCTGTAATAGCACTGTGTGGTGACAGACGGTGGCCACAGTAGGGGGAGCACAGCACCACATACAGAGAAGCTGAATCACTGTATTATGCACCTAAAATAGTGTAGCGTTGTGTGTCCACTGTGCTCAAAAAAATTATAAAAATTATTATTGTGAAACTTTTTAATAAATATAGACTTGCATTGGATATAACTTTAAACATTTATTATTTATTATGTATTATTTATTTATATTATTTTGAATTAGTGAGCATATATTAATTTTTGTGAGAAATATTGCACAAGATTCTCACTTATGTAGCATTTACACAATGCCAAATACAAGCTTGAAAGCTAACAGTCAACCTCTTTAGACATTCCCAAATATCCAGATTTTTTTTTTTGAGATTTTACTTATTTATTCGATAGAGAGATCATGAATAGGCAGAGAGGCAGGGAAAGAAGGATGGGGAGGCAGGCTCCCTGCAGAGCAGGGAACCTGAGGTGGGGCTCGATTCTAGGACCCTGGGATCATGATCTGAGCCAAAGGCACTTAATTGAGCCACCAGGTGCCTCGAGAAAATATTTGTTAAACAGTGATAGGAAAACTGATATCCTTCCGTGTGTTATCTGAATTGTTATTTCATATGTTAAAGCCCTAGTCCCCAGTACCTTAGAATGTAACTGTATTTGGAGACAGGGCTTTAAAAGAAGTGTTTAAGTTGAAATAAGACCCTTAAGGAACTAATCCAACCTGACTGGTGTCCTTAGAAGAGGAGGAGATTTGAATACAGAACTGTGGGTGCACAGAGGAAAGACAAGGTGAGGACACAGTGAGAACGTGGCTATGAGCAAGCTGGAGAGGCTTCAGAAGAAACCACCCCGTTAACACCTTGATCTTGGACTTCCAGCCTCCTGAACTGTGAGAAAGTAAATTTCTGTTGTTGTAACCACCCAGTCTGTGGTATTTTGTTGTGGCAGCCCTAAGCAAATGAATACACCAAGCTATCATGAAGAGTGTAGAATGTTTAAGAGTTTAACAATTAGCTTGTCAATCTGTTTACTTCCTTGCTAATGTCATCTTTCTCTATTTATTTATAAAAGACTTTACTTATTTTTTATTTGAGAGAGCATGCTAGCAGGAGAGGGAGGGCGAGGGGCAGAGGGAGAAGCAGACTCTGGACTCGATCCCAGGACCCTGAGAACATGACCTGAGCGGAAGGCAAACACTTAACCCACAGAGCCACCCAGGCTCCCCTCATATTTCTATTAAGAAACTAACTTCTATAAGTGAATGAAAAGAAAATTAACATCGTTTGTATTAAATCATTAACAAAATACAGAATGTTTGTGAAAAATAAGTATAATCTTCACAGTAATGGGTTTAAAACACATTTCCAGCAACTTTGTGCACTCCCACTAAATCATATTTTGAGAGTAATCTGTGATAATCCTGGAGGAATTATACAGAACTAAGTATTATGATTTTTCCGACATATTTTGGAAATGTCTAAGAATAGCCATTGTTCGTTATTATAAAAACTGATGTCAGTCACTGAAAAAAAGTCTCAAAGTGCGTTCGAGTAACATAATCCAGACAAGTTCAGACAGTAGTCGTCTCAGAGAATCTTTACTCCCCAAAATAACTAGAAATTAGAAAATGGGGGGGCGTCTGGGTGGCTCAGTTGGTTAAGCAACTGCCTTCGGCTCAGGTCATGATCCCGGAGACCCGGCATCGAGTCCCACATCGGGCTCCCTGCTCGGCAGGAAGCCTGCTTCTCCCTCTCTCGCTCCCCCTGCTTGTGTTCCCTCTCTGGCTGTGTTTCTCTCTGTCAAATAAATTAAAAAAAAAAAAAAAGAAAATGGTAGATGCTTAGTAAATATTAGTAACGAAAGCAAGAGCCCCTGTTTTGCTCTTTGGGGTTGTAGTGGTTTTGTTCTCTATGTTGTCATCCTTGCAGTGGAATACATATTTTCTGTTACACATCTTAATTTTAACTTGGCTCTTAGGAGAAACCGTTATTATTATAAGACCTACCGAAGGACAAAAGACATATTTAACTATTCATCTTAAATAATCAGATGACCAAAAAATAGCAAGGAAAATGCCAAAACAAAGTTGCTCTGTTAGAGGTGAATAATGGATGGTTTGACTTTGTACTCAGTAACACAGACGTACATAATACCATTTTAGGTGAACTGCAAGAAATGGGTACATCCTGGCTAAAGACACTGCTATCAACTGCGAGGCGGCTTTTTTACTTAATTAAACTCAAGAAAAGGACACTTTTGCATAAGATGTAGGGATTTATATCAGCAAACTCCTTTTCAGAAATGGCAGTTGTATTGGCGGGGCTTTTAATCATGTAGTTTTAGAAATTAAGTAGTCAAAGATTTCCAATGAAGTTATTAACAACTGAGTGTTGCTATTGCATTTTTAAAGAATCCACAAATTTTAAGGGGAACTCAGAATCGGGATATGAGGGAGATAAACATCCCCCTTGACTGTCACACATGAGCAAGCAGAAAGCTTCAGAAGTTCACAAAAAAAAGATACACGTAAATAATAAAGTCCTGTTAAAAAGAAGAACCAAGAAAAAATTCTGAAAAGCAAAGGAATTCTGCAAGGACTTCATAGAAATCAGGCAAGTTTCAAGAGGATGGTATGAAACTAAATCTCAAGCTGCTGCTGAAGTGCTTAGCTAGCAGAATAAACCTATTTCGTTTTCCTTCTTGGGCTCACAATTCCTTTTATATGCTATGAGGCAAAAGCAGAAAGCTTTAGAAGGTCTTAGGAAATGAGCAAATTGGGTTAAGTATGACTTTTAGGAAACCTAATCTGTTCTCACTAGATAAGATTTTAGGGTACTTGTTGCAAGTCAGACTAATCTGTGTATGAATTGCTCCAGCATCACTATAGAGTCTTTGAGGGATAGAATGAATGAATGAATGAATGAACGAATGAATAGGGAGAATTTCAAGGTGACTTCTTGACCAGCAATGTGTGATAGAACTTTCTGCAGTGATGCAAATGCACTATGTACTCTGTGCCCAGTACAGTAGCCACTTGTGGCTCTTGAGAACTTTAAATGTGAGTAGTGCCACCGATGAACTGAATTTTGAGTTAAGTTTGATTTCAGTTGATTCAAATTTAACTAGCCTCATGTGGCCACAGGTCACCATATCATACAGTGCAGTTCTAGGTCCTTTCTGTCTCTCTTAACCGAAGGCATCAAGCATCATTTTACTACATATCCTTGGGTTTTCTGGGCTTAAATATTACCTTAAGTCTTCCAGGCTCCCCAGGGGTATGGTGATTATATAACTGTCCAAACTGGGATACTTTGAGAAAGACAGGGAGTATCAACAATGAACAATTATAATGACACAAGAGGCATCATCTAGGATGATCCAGGGCACAGAAGAAACCCTCCACACAGAGGGTTTGCTGTTCTAAGCCTCCATTGAGAAGTAACTGGATTTTCTTCACTTCTTTTTAGGATGCCATTACAGACAAGGTTTAAATATCTTTTTGGGTACACATTTTCATCAACCGTGATTTTCTTTGTCTTAACAAACATTTATCAAAATCTTTATAATTCATTTCTGCTTTCCCAGTGATTCCCAAACATCAAGTAAAGCAATGTCTAACGAAACAAAATGACCAACTAAAAATAGAAGTAAATAATCAGTCATGCTGATCTCCGAAATTAGACTAAGTATCTGGATAGCTAAGTTGGGTTGGATATTTTAAGTTTTCTTCTGACTTTTTGGTAAGAGGCAGAGAGAGCCAAAAAGATCAGAGGTATTTCTTTGCAACAAAGTCACTCAGGGTTCATGGACAGATTAAAATTCTCCCAAAGGGATTAAACTAGGCAGGCTGAGTTTGCAGCAGTTTATTTAGTCCAAATCCTAAATTTTGGAGTGAGATCATCCTGGAAAAATAAAGGTAAGTTGCCTTGGGTAGTCTTTTAGATTCTGCCAATGGAAGAGGAGCATATTAACATTAGCTTTTTTTTTTTTTTTTGTAATTAAAGAATTTGCTTATTTATTTGACACAGAGAGACACTGTGTGAGAGAGAACACAAGCAGGAGGAGTGGGAGAGGGAGAAGCAGGCTTCCCGCCCAGCAGGGAGTCTGATTCGAGGCTCAATCCCAGGATCCCAGGATCATGACCTGAGATGACTGTAGATGCTTAATGACTGAGCCACACAGGCACCCAAGAAGTCTGGAGTTTTATTCTCTGGGGAGATCTCTGAACTGCAGGGGGCTGGACACATAACCTAACCCTAAATTTAACCCAAATCCTAATCCTAACTCTAACCCCACTCCTAAACTCTAACCCCTAATCTCTAACTCTAAGTAATCCTTAGCAGTGGTCTCTGAAATGCAGAATCTAAACCTAATCTTTTTTTTTTTTATTATCACTATTCTTTTTTTAAATTTTCTTTTTATTTATTTATTTATTTATTTATTTATTTATTTATTTATTTATTTATTGTTACTTAAATTTTTTTTTCCAGTGTTCCAGGATTCATTCCCCATTCCCCACACCCAGTGCTCCATGCAATAGGTGCCCCCAGTACCCACCACCAGGCTCTCCCATCCCTCTACCCCCCTCCCTTCAAGTCCCTCAGTTTGTTTCTGTGTCCAAAGTCTCTGTTGTTTCGTTTCTCTCCCCGGATTACCCTAGTTCCCATTTACTTTCCTTCTCCCACTGTCCTCCAGGTTACCCCTCATGCACCGCAAGTAAGTGAAACCATGTGATACTTGACTTTCTCTACTTGGCTTATTTCACTCAGCATAATCTCTTCCAGTCCAGTCCATGTTGCTACAAAAGTTGGATAATCCTAACCCTAACCCAAAATATGAGAAAAAAAACCAAGATGTGGTATATATACACACAAGACTATTACTCAGCCACGAAAATAATGAAATCTTGCCTTTTGCAAGGACATGGATGGAGCTAGAGACTATAATGCTAAGCGAAATAAGTCAGTCAAGAAAAGACAAATACCATATGATTTCATTCATATGTAGAATTTAAGAAACAAAATAAATGATCATAGGGGAAAAAGAAGGCGAGACAAACCAAGAAACAGAAACTCTTAATTATAGAGACCAAACTGATGATTATCAGAGGGGAGGTGGGTAGGAAGACGGGTTAAATAAAGGATGGGGATTAAGGAGGATCCTTGTGATGAGCACTGATGCCTTATGGAAGTGTCGAATCTCTATACTGCACACCTAAAACTAAAGTACCTTGTATGGTAGCTAATTGGAATTTAAACAAAAACTTAAAAGCCAAAAAGATCAGCGTTTAGCATCACATTCAGCCAGAGAGGAGCAAGTCACTGCAGAGGACTTTAGGTTTCCCCGTATTTAGAATTGAACCTCTTTTGAAATAACCTAGTGGGACTTTTCTTTGATGTAACATATAGAACATGGATCAGAGCATCAGGTCATAAAATAATTTTTTAAAAATCCAATTGCATCTATATACAACATGTCGTGAAAGCCCACAGATTCTCACGACAAGCCAATTCTCATGGAATCTTTCTGGCATGGCCTGGCATTTCTAATCCTGCCTCCTCTTATAACACACTTTGTGCCGAACACAGGGGACTTTTGTATTAAGAAAATATATATGAGAATTTAATAGGCATGTGAATGAATAGGAACAGAGAAACTAATTATTTCAGGAGGTTTACCGGCAGGAAGAAGAACTCAGCAATGCAGTGATTCAAATAATCAGAGGTAGGTCTCTGGCTCATTTTGTCAAAGGTTTTCCACCAACCTGATAGCTCGAATGACAGTTTTAAGCGGTGGGGTGAGGTCTTCAACTGATACATCACACTGACATCCCTTCTCATCGTACACATCATCAGTGCCAAGTGCTGTGTCCGCTGCAAGAGAAAATTGTCAGTTATCAACAGCCATCAGCAGCTGAAAACACGTTTGCTGAACAGGAGCAGAGGGGATCTCCGAGACTAAGCCTAGAAGTCAAGAGATATGATGTAAGGTCAGTCAATTGTTTTCCCTAACAGTATTTCTTCTCCATTTTTTTCTACAACCTTATTAATTTTATGTGATTTGACACAAATACTTTCCTGAGCTGTTTTCCATGGGGAGGATGGAGCTGTTGACTTATTGTCTGTCCAGTAGTGGTAATGGATTTGTGTTGATCCTCCCATGCTCTGTTGCCCAGTTCTTTTGAAACTGTCAGAATTTAAATAACAGCTGGTTTTTTTGTTGTTTTTTTTTTGGATTACAGCTGTTTTGAGTTAAGCAAACAGTCTTTGGATACTCAACTAACTGGCCTGCAAACACAGAGCTTGAAGCCCATGACATTGACCCCATTAGCCCCATTCCCCAAACCAGTGTGGAAGCAGCCATGTCCAAGAATACTGACTACTTATCAGTTACTGGAAGCAAGCAGCTCAGAAAAGAGCTTGCTTGAGAGAAGATGGCCCAAGCTGAGAAGGCTTTCATATTGGACAATAAAATCGGTTCCTAATAGCCAAGCAAAATAATTTTCAGGTTAATTGCAAGTTTGGAGAAAGGAGAAAGGTGATAATAAGTACCAAATTAATAAAGATTTATAAAATTAATAAGGAATAAACTCATGTCATTGCAGCTTTGCTTTTGGCAATAAGATATTGAAAACAAGATTTCTGGAATGGGGGATGAGTTAAATAAATATTGCTATATTTATATAACAGAATACTAGGAAGTTGTTAAAATGATGTTGAAGGCCAATGGCTGAGAAACGCCACAATTTATTAGTTAAAAAAAAAATCTCTATATCTATCTGGGACTAACAATGATTTTGTTCTTTTTGCTTGGCTGTATTTTCTAAAATTCCTGCAATGAATATATATTACCCTGGTAATAAGCAAATCAAGTAATAAAAACACACTCATGAGAGATGAGTTAAGTAGCCTCCAAATATATTTAAGCCTCTTTAAATGTTGAGATACGTTAAAGCACTACACTGCTTTCTGTTGTCTTTGCTCGGCCCAGTGTTCCTTTGCTAAGTCATGAAAAGAAGAGACTTGGGCATGAGTTGGCTTGATTGGGTTCGAAATCCTGAAAGGCTACCAGAAGTCCATTCAGCAGGATACTTGTGTGGCTCAGCCCTTAAGCGTCTGCCTTCAGCTTAGTTCATGATCCTGAAGTCCTGGGATCGAGCCCCACTTTGGGCTCCCTACTCGGCAGAAGCTTGCTTCTCCCTCTCTCACCCCCCCCCGCTTGTGTTCCTTCTAAAGCTGTGTTTCTCTGTCAAATAAATAAATAAAATCTTTAAAACAAACAAACAAAAAAGAAGTCCATTCACTGAAGCAGTGCTTATGTTGAGACTGCAGCTGGGACATCATTTAGTCAAGTTCTTTACTGTGTGGTTGCTCAGTCTACTGTGTGCCAACAGCGGAAGGAATGGGGGTGGGAAGAGATGTAGATGGGTCTTCACAGCTCTGCTTCGTGGCCCTTTGGGCCTTCTTATCCTCAAGCTTAGGAAGAGGGAGAGACGGAGCTACCAGCTCACAATAATGCAAATAACAGCAACCACTTGTTGAAATTCATGTCAGGCATTTAAAGGAGGCTTTGCTAATGTTAGTGCTCTTACTTAGAGCCACTCTACAAGTTAGTAGTGATATTATGCCTGGTTTTTAGAAGCCAAAACTGAGGCTCAGAGAAGGTAAGTATCTTACCTGAGGCCATACAGGTGTGAGTGAGTTGCAGAATGTGTTACTAAAATCCAGTTCCCCGAGGCTCTCACATGGCATCACCCAGTGTCAGAATGCCTTCAGGGTTCTACAGTGGGTTCAGCGGTGGCATGCAACGTGTCAGGAGAGAACACGGGAAAGAGCTGGCCGCACATGCTGCCTCTCCCTGCTGGGTATGTTCACCTCCTCTCCTGAGCCACCGTTTCAAGGAAAGGACACATGTTGACTCTGTCTGGCCCTTGGTTCTGACTCAGTGATGTGCTTGAGGGGAACTGGCCCATTTCTCTTGACTGACCGCCTATGCAATAGGGTCCTTTTATTGCACAACATGCTCAAGGTTAGATGCCATTCTTCCAGGAGCTGTTGGCAATTTCTTCCTCTGATTTGATTCTAACCTGCTTTCAGTTGGTGTAGCAGGCTGAACAGTATTGCCTTTAAATTCACGTCAGCTTGGAACATCAGAATATGACTTTATTTGGAATAACAGTCTTTGCAGATGTAATTAAGGTAAGGTTCAAGATGAGACCATACTGGATTAGGGTGGGCCCTCAATCCAATGGAAGGGTCCTTATAAGATAGAAAAGGAGAAGGTACAGGAACAAAGAGAAGATGGAAGCAGAGACTGGACTGATGCATCTATAAGGCAAGGACACCAAGAATTTTGGGCAAACACCAGAAGCTGAGAGAAGCACGGGATGCTTCTGATTTCCTGAACTGTGAGAGAAAATACATTTCTGTTGTTTCAAGCCACCCAGTGTGTGGTCATTGGTTAGCATCCCTAGGAAACCAACACAGTTGGGAAAACTTTTCTTCATTGTTGCCAAATTTCACTCAAGGACAGTAAGGATGATGACAATAATACTGATACATGCTTTCTGAGGACGTCTAATTATGTGCCAAGAACTTTAATCCCTTCAAGTCTCACAGCAGGTATGTATTATTGTCCCTTATTTTACAGATTTGGAAAGTGAGGCATAGGAAACTGAGAAATGTGCTCAAGGACAAACAAAGAGTAAGTGACAGAGCCGGAAATTAAATGTAGGCAGTTGGGAGCGCCTGAGTGGCTCAGTGGGTTAAGCTTCTGCCTTCAGTTCAGGTCATGATCTCAGGGTCCTGGGATTGAGTCCCATATCCAGGGGGGGGTGTCTCTGCTCAGCAGGGAGCCTGCTTCCTCCCCTCTCTCTCTGCCTGCCTCTCTGTCGTAACCTCTCTGTCAAATAAATAAATAAAATCTTTTTTTTTTTTAAAGATTTTATTTATTTGACAGAGAGAAACACAGGCAGAGAGGGAACACAAGCAGGGGGAGTGAGAGAGGGAGAAGCAGGCTTCCCGCCGAGCAGGCAGCCCGGTGTGGGGCTTGATCCCGGGTCTCCAGGATCATGACCTGAGTCGAAGGCAGTCACTCAACCAACCGAGCCACCCAGGCGCCCCAATAAATAAAATCTTAAAAAAAAATAAATCTAGGCAGTTGGCTTTTGGAGCTGCACTAGGAGGCATTGCCTGACTCCATGTCTTCCTTCTGCCTCCTTCTGGCTCTCTCCTCTCTTGTTGCCGTTTGGATTCCCTTCTCTTGCATTACATTTGCACCCATGTGGCTGTGTGCAGTGTGCTCTCCGTCTCAGTTGAAGTGACCCCAAACCCTGAGAGAGAATCATATTTGGGCGAGTGTGGTTACCATGGCCATGTGCTAAGCCAGTGCATACCCTACAGGAGACCTGGAAATACATATGCCCTGGACTTGTGAGGAGGGTGCGTGTGGGGTGAGAGATGCAGGGGGTTCAGGCATAGGCTGGATGATCACCAGGTGCCATTATGGAACCCTCTGAGATACCCAGATGTTAGCTTCCTAAAGGAAATCTCAAAGAACGCACATATCAGGATTCTTAGCACAGAATTCACAAACGTACTTTTTTTTTTTTTAAAAGATTTATTTATTTATTTAAAGATTTATTTATTTATTTTAGAGAGAGAGAACACCAAAGGGAAGACAGAGGGAGAGAGATTCTGGAGCAGACTCCATACTGAGTGCACACCCAACATGGGGCTCAATCTCATGACCCTGAGATCATGACCTGAGCCAAAATCAAGAGTCAGATGCTTAACTGACTATGCCACATAGGTGATCCATTTACAAAAATATTTTATGCTGCCCTTCAGAAAAGAGGCATTTGACTGCTTTCCCTCATCTGAACTCTAGTGAGAGGCACTTCTAGGATGGTCTCATTTGTTAATCTCTGAAAACTGGGGAACACCGGAGAGGCTACAGGGAAGGTGGATCCTTCAATGACCATACCAATGACTTATCTACTTTAAAATATCACGTAAACAACCATAACACAATGATGTGTGTCCAAAACAGTTAAATAGCATGAAGTAAAGTGACCTTTAATTATGAAGTTAATGGAAAACTTTATCAACAGGTGTGTACTGTCACAACAAGCACAAATGCCAAGATAGTGAAACCACAATGTTCACACTGTCAGTGACACTGGAAACATTCCAAATGATTACAAGACAGTTTCCTTCCAGCCTAATGCTGTTTTGCCTCACCCTGTCCTTCCTTTGCTCCAATCAGAGCTTCAGCCTAGCCATTCTGTTTAGGAACAGATTGAACAGAAGATGGGAGTCAGTCACCAACTGCCTCATATCCAAATGTACCTTATTGTGGAATATTATTACCCATTAATAACTTGATTGTTCAAGGCATAAATTAAATTCTTAGTCTTTAGAAAACATTTTTTGTAGGTTTGGTCAGAACAAATGAATAGGAAATATATCTTTGCTGGCATATATTGAAACAAGAACTAAGAGAAGAAATTTTCCTCCTTATTTCAAAGGCACAAAAATGGGGAAAATGCTGTCTTTCTCCTTCATAACTATCTTGAGATGTTCATTTTCTTTCCAGGGAGGTTAATAACACATTAAGTGTCTTTCACATGATTCCTGGAGGCTTAAAACCCTTAGTGAATTTTAATACACCTGGGTAGGGCTACGTTTTCAGGCAAGGCTGACTCTCTGCTCTCCAACCACACATCTGACTTTCTGCCCTTGCATTTGGGAGATGTGGGTTATGGGTATATAAGCTCATGGGAGCATCGGTCTGCACAAAACCTAATCACAAAAAGTAAGATACCGTAGAGCAAGATGCTTCCTAAAGTCCTGCTCCCCATGGACAATCCTGCCAGGTGTGGTGAGCCTGCCCCAGTAGAAGAGCAATGCCTGGAGAAAAAAGTTTTGAAATAAAGTCTTTTATCTCTCCCAACCCTCTCCTGTTTCCTACTAATTAGCAGTATTCAAAATTTGCTTTCAAACACTTCATTCTCCTACATTTTGGAACTCTGTTTCAGTGTTTGGAAATGACCATGTGAACCTTGGATGATGAAGAGAGAGGACGTAAAGAACATTCTGGAAACTTCTATGTGCAAAGACCATTTTCTGTTCCCACTATGAAATTCTGCCATCAAGATGCAGGTAGTTATGAAAAAATAAGTGGCTTTTAGTTCTTTCTCTTGATCATCTCCTCTTATGGATTTAGATTTCTTTTTACATTTCTTGATGAAATGACTACAATGGCTTTTCTTTAAAAAATTTTTTTTATTTAGAGTTTTTTTGTTTTTTTTTACAATGGTTTTCTACCTTGCCTGCATTTTAGAATCAGCTGGGGAATGTTAAAAAGAACCTCAATACAAAGAATACCTTCAAGACCAATAACATGAGGAAACTGAAGCCTGAAACCCAGGTCAAAAAATGACATTCTGGGGCGCCTGGGTGGCTCAGTTGGTTAAGCGACTGCCTTTGGCTTGGGTCATGATCGTGGAGACCCAGGATCGAGTCCCACATCGGGCTCCCTGCTCAGCAGGAAGCCTGCTTCTCCCTCTCTCACTCCCCCTGCTTGTGTTCCCTCTCTCACTGTGTTTCTTGCTGTAAAATAAATAAAATCTTCAAAAAAAAAATGACATTCTATGGTTTCTCTCAGCCAGAGCTGAGGAGTATGTCCAACTAAACTGTCATTGGGTTTGGTTAATTCTTCATATTTCCCCCAATACCACCAGTGCACAGGAACAATAAGAGACAATATAGGTGCTTCACAAGGCAAGAGAAATTATTGCATTATTAAAAAAAAAACAGAAAAAGAATTAAAAAATATAGCTTGACAAATTTGTGATATGGGAGCTAGATTACATCTTTTTACTTAGCTTTCCGAAGTCCAGTTCTTGCTTCTATTTCTCAGCCATCTGAAACCCCACTCTGTCTCTCTGTCTATTTTTTTTTTTAAGATTTTGTGTATTTATTTGAGAGACAGAAAAAAAGAGAGCAGGGGCGAGGAGCAGAGGGAGAGAATCTCAAGCAGACTTCCTGCTGAGCACGAATGGGGCTTGATCTCACAGCCCTGAAATCATGACTTGAAATCCAAGAGCCAGTTGCTTAACTGACTGAGCCACACAGGCATCCCTGAAACCCCACTCTTTACAGACCCTGACAGTGATCTCTTTGAAAGGAGTCACTACTGTTCTTACGCTCAAGAACCTTACACATTCATAGATCAAAATAAAATCAAATTGTCAAAATGTAGCAGAAAATATTTGTTCTGTCTGTAGAGGAATGATAGCATCCTGATGTTTGGGTCAGTAGAAGAAGTTATAAAGTAGACAGCTGACAGTTTGATCACGAATACAGAGAATGTTACTATCTAAAATAACTAAATTAGAATGCAAAGAAAAAATGCTTAATGGGGAAGAAAATGGAGAGACATAAAGAGGTTTAATATTTATAATGAGTCAGGAGCTCATTTGAATGGAACATAATCCGAAATATAAATGTAAAAATAAGTCTATCAGAAGAGACCACTGGTATTAAAAAATGGCAGGAAACTCTTCAACCTAACTAGAAATAAAAAAATATAAATTAGTTATGGGAAAGAAAGTATGGACTTCTCCCAATTTAATTAGCAAAAGAATAATAGATAATATGAAGAAAATTGAAGTGAATCTGGTATACTCTGACATTGCTAGTAAAATTGGACAAAATTTTATAATTGTCGATCTTATAATTTTACACCAAGAAGTTTTCTTTGGAAAACAATTTCAAAAAGGAAATAAAGGTAGCTCAGTGCAATAAGGTTAACTGCATTATTGCCCATTATAATGAAAGTTGTAGAAATTTCAATGTCCCAAAGGAGGAAACTACAAACTATAGTAAATTACAGTAGTTGACCATGATGTTGTACTACAGAGCTATGAAAAAGAGAATTATGAGTAGTGTATAATAATATGAAAGTGTTTTTAAATATTCATTTAAATTAAAATGTGAAATGAAACATTCATGATTATAACCATGTACAATGATATATAAAAAGAAAACCAGCTAGAACAGAATATATAAAAATGAAATGATTTGTATTCCTTTTAAAATTCCATAGGAATTTAAAGATGTTTTTCTATTGCAAAAATATATGTTTTTTGAAATATAGTTTTTGAAAAAGAGAAAAACAATGAGTGAAGAAAAAAAATCTTTCCAAGTTCCAGAACCTAAAGGAAACCATTATTGTAATGTAAGTCTTACAGTGGAAGTGTGAGGACTTGAACTTCATAATAGATTTTTATTTTGGGAATTTAAATGAAGCATATTATGATTCTGTTCCATTATGCTATGGAATAAACCATAGCATAAACACATGAAAATGGTCACTATTAATGGTGATGATAACTAATTTGTTACATTCTGTTATGAATTATAATTTATTTTCCAATGTTTCTTTCCTTCTATGGCTGGATTTATTTCAATTACCTTTCCCCACAATCATTTCCCAACACCTTAAATATCATCCTAAAATTAGAGATTCCATTTTAGCCATGTGCTAGTCCAAAGGCAATTCCTTTACTCCAGCTAGAGTTTAGAATAACTGCTTGGGTCCTGCTGGAGCAGCATGATTTCATTTTGCTATGTCCTTCGCTAGGACCTTTTCCTTCTGTTCTGTGTTAGATGCTTCTAAGTCATCAAGCTGTGCTGGGTTCTGAAAGTACTAATAAGGAACCTAGAAAAATACTCCAGATAGTTTATGTTTTGTTCTAGATGTTTTTCTTTTCAATTTTTTTAAACTTTGTTTTTCTTTTATTATAATAGTAATACATACTCACTATAGAAACTTTGAATTTTAAATTAAATCAAAGAATGAGAATAATTTGTTTCAAGTTTGAACACTCTGGGGGAAATCCTATTAAATGTTGGCCTCTTCCCTTCCACCCTTTTTTCCTCTACATTATCTGATGTTTAATATCAAAGTCAATTTCTTAACCCAGATGGCAAGGAGGACATCTCTGGGTGCCTTGGGAGGGAACTTTATTCAGCTAGCTCAGAGGTCCTCATTCAACTTCACCTCATTATGGCCTTTCTGTCCCATGCTCTAGTCACACCAGACTACCGACAGTTTCTTGAGGAGCTACTTCAGCATCATTACCTTTGGACACTCTCCAGGAACTGTCTATACATCCCGATGCACTCGCCTCGCCTTTTTGTTTTGGTTGTCTGTCGGCTGAATTGCAGTTGATACATTATATTAGGTGTAGGGCACCATGAGAGCAAGGTGCCCTCTTCCCCAGGAGGAGGACATCAGAAAATTCAGAACAAACCACTTACATTTGAGCATGCATATAAGTTTTGTGCCACTTTGAAAACTAGAATTTTATTTTGAAGTTGAGCAATTACTGATATTTTGAGTTACCCAAAGCAAAGCCGATGAGCTATAGAAGGAAGCATGACAAAGGTTAGAGTCTCAGATACAGCTCTGCAATTACAAGCCCTTCAAGAGTTTGCCACCCTCCATGAAATGCAGCCTGCTCCGACACTGATTCAGCCCTCCCTTCCTCTACTGTGAACATAATATCTCTACGACTGTTATTTTATTGAAAATATCTTATTTATTTATTTGAGAGAGAGAGACAGTGAGTGAGTGAGTGAGAGAGCATGAGAGGGAAGAAAGTCAGAGAGAGAAGACTCCCTATGGAGCTGGGAGCCCTATGAGGGACTTGGTCCCGGGACTCCAGGATCATGACCTGAACTGAAGGCAGTGGCTTAATCAACAGAGCCACCCAGGCACACCTACAACTGTTATTTTTTTAAAAAAAGATTTTCTTTTTATTTATTTGAGAGAGAGCACGAGCAGGGTGGAGGGAAGGGCAGAGGGGTGGGAGTGAAGCAGGTTTCCGGGCTCCATCCCAGGACCCTGGGATCATGACCCAAGCCCAAGGCAGATGCTTAACTGATTGAGCCACCCAGGAGTCCCTCTATGACATTATTACATAGTATTATACTTAGTTGTTTACAAGGCTTTTTACTTGCTAGACAGTAAACTCTCTGAGGGCAGGGACTGTGTACCTCCTACCCCGAAAAGACTCCATGGTGCAGAGAAGACATACTCAATGAATGTTTGCTTCATGAAGCATTTCCCTAGGTGACTGAAGTCCCTGTTTAATAATGTCTGGATTTAGGATTTAAAGCTTTATGGTTGGGTAGACGGCACTTCACTGTGTTCTTGTTTACTTGGGTGAATCATCTTCCTAAGTTGAGAGACAAGGGTCTTCGCTGAAGAAGTTGTCAGCTGAGAGGTCATGAAGGCCCCAGTCTCTCAACTTTGTGTTCAGAGATGGATGAATTCATGGCCTTTGCCTTGAGCACTTTGTGGCCTGGAGGCATAGGCCCTTTATTTTATTAATGATAGCTGTAATTCGTTCAGTTCTCGGATGTGAGGTGGCTTACAAATATAAACTGTAAAAAAGTAGAATACTGCCAGTTTGGAAACGTTATGCTCATTTCACAGATGAAGAAACTGTAGCTCAGCCTGCCTAAGATAAAGGATTATTAAGGGCAGAGCAGCCCTTTGAAAATTGAGATCATGTCTCCCTGGGTGCAAGTCTCCAAGAGCTCCCCATTTTTTCCAGGGTAAAAGCCCAAGTTTTTACTAGGGTTATAAGGCCCTGTATGTCTGTCCCTCCCCCACTTCCTGTCTGTCCTCATTTCCCCTCATTTTTCCCTTGGATCTTGTCCCTGCAGACTTCCCTCCCCAGTCCCAGCCCTCCCCCTTGCTCCTTAAAGCCAGGCACCCCTCCTTCGTGCTGTCTTTGAAGAATCCTCTCTGGAAAGCCTGGAGCTCTTCAGCTGCTTTGGGTCTCTGCTCAGTATTGGTTCTTTAGAACCACCAGGACCACCCTATGTAAGGTCACTTACCACCATACTTTACCAGTCTGTGTCTCCTTCCTTTTCTCTCCTTTTCCTTTTTCCACAAGCACTCACCCTCTAATATACAAACAATTAACTTGCTGGTTTTTATTGTTTGTTTTCCCGACTAGAATGTAACATCTACAAAGACCAGGATCTTGTTCTCTGATCTATGTCACATACCTAGAGGAGCAAGGTGCTAATATTTAGTAAGAGAAGTCTCCCTTCTATTTTAGCTGTGGATCTTATTGATTACAAATTACTGATTATGTCTTCCTAACTAACCTTGGATTTTGGCCTTCTTGTTTTCTTTTATACTGTAGTGCGTTTTTTCCTGTTTTTTTGTGTGTGATTTTTTTTTTAAGACTTTATTTATTTATTTATTTGCTAGAGATACACACAGCTAGAGAGGGAACACAAGCAAGGGGAGTGAGAAAGGGAGAAGCAGGCTTCCTGCCCAGCAGGGAGCCTGATGAGGGGCTCTAGCTGAGTACTCTGGGATCATGACCTGAGCCCAAGGCAGATGCTTAGTGACTGAGCCACCCACATACCCCTGTGTGATTTTTCATGACTAGGTATACTTTGAGATTCCACTGTAAAAAAAAATTCAGTATTTCCTCATAATGTTTAATTTTTACTATTTTTTAAAATAGGGTTTTATTTAAGTCCGTATATGAAAAACTCAGCTAACATCATACTTGGTGAAAAACTGAGAGTTGTTTTTTTTTTTTTTTTTAAGATCAGGAACAAGATGAGGGTGTCCACTCTTACCACTTTTATTCAACATAGTACTGGAAGTCCTAGGCATAGCATTCAGACAAAAAAAAAAAAATTGCAACAAAAATAATAAAATACTTAGGAATAAACTTAACCAAGGAGGTGAAAGATCTGTACTCTGAGGACTATAAAATTGATGAAAGAAAGTGAAGATGACATAAACAAATGGAAAGACATTCGGTGCTCATATATTGGAAGAACAAATATTGTTAAAATGTCCATACTACCCAGAGCAATCTACAGATTTAATGCAATTCCTATCAGAATACCAACAAGAGCACTATGTTATACACCTGAAACTAACGTAACATTGTATGTCAACTATACTTTTTATTTTTATTTATCTAAGAGAGAGAGAGAGAGATAGCACATAAGCAGGAGGAACAGACAGACAGGGAGAGAGAATCTCAAGCAGACTCCATGCTGAGCACAGAGCCCGATGTGGGACTCCCTCTTAAGACCCTGAGATTGTGACCTGAGCCGACAGTCGGATGCTTAACTGACTATGCCACCCAGACACCACAACTATACTTTATTTATTTAAAAGATTTTATTTATTTATTTGACACAGAGAAACACAACCAGATAGGGAACACGAGCAGCGGGAGTGAGAGAGGGAGAAGCAGACTTCCCGCCAAGCAGGAAGCCCAGGTGGGACTCAGGATCATGACCTGAGCGGAAGGCAGATGCTTAACAACTGAGCCACCCAGGCGCCCCTGTACTTAACTTTAAAAAATAAAATAAAATAGGATTTTCTCCCAGTGGTCCATGAAAATATTTAAGAGGCAAAATAAATTTCAAGTGAAAGAAGGAATAACTTCTATAGTAGAAATCAGGGAATATTCGTTGAGTGAATATCACACACTACACTTTTATTTTTAGGTGGAATGCAGCCTGTAGGTCCACTTTAAATTCTTGGGTCTATAAGTTTGTAATTAGTAAATAATAGAAAAATTTTTAACATCAGTACAATAAGCAAGAGGGATCTCTCTCTAGCTATCTAAATCATCCATATGAATACAATAAACAAGGCAATCCAGACTTATTTTTCTCTTCAGGAATAATGTAACATTAGTGGAAATGTAATTATATTACAGTGAGACATAGTGTAACTTCATATGTCACTTTTGGAATATTCACTCCTTTGTGCTTCTCTAAACATGAACTTTATCCCAGTATCTTATGTTGCTAATACTGTAGGGACAAATTGTGAAATTTCAGTCATGTGACCAGTATTTACTCAATTCTGAATTTTAGGAGACTTGGAGAAAATAACTTAAAAATGAGTTTTTACACACTGATGCGTGAGAGAGGGAGAAGCAGGGACCCTGGCATCATGACCTAAGCTGAAGGCGGACGCTTAATGATGGAGCCACCCAGGTGCCCCAAGAGTTATCTCTAGAGTATCCTGTGAATACCACATTCTGAAAACATTGCCCTATATGCATGCCTTTGAGACTTCCTTGGCTCCATGGAAAATTTTCACAGTAAAGAGAAAATACAGTTAACCTTCGACTGGACTTGACTACTTTGTTGTTGGCATTGCCTAGCAGTGGTTTACAATTTTTTTTTGATTTCTAACCACAACAAGCAATACACTTAAGGGATGCCTGGGTGGCTCAGTTGGTTGAGTGTCTGCCTTCCACTCAGATCAGGATCCCAGGGTTCTGGGATCGAGTCCTAGGTTGTGCTCCTTGCTCAGTGGGGAGCCTGCTTCTCCCTCTGCCTGCCACTCCTCTTGCTTGTGCTGTCTCTCTCTCTGACAAAGAAATACATAAAATCATAAAAAAAGAGAAATACTTAAAATTTTTTAAAGGATTTTATTTATTTATTTGAGAGAGAGAGATCACAAATAGGCAGAGAGGCAGGCAGAGAAAGAGGGGGAAGCAGGCTCCCCGCTGAGCAGAGAGCCTGATGTGGGCCTCAATCCCAGGACCCTGAGATCATGACCTGAGCCGAAGGCAGAGGCTTAACCCTCTGAGACACCCAGGCGTCCCAAGAAATACATTTAATGTTATGATTGAGCACATGCATATACGCGCACACACATGTACATACACAATTAAGACAGACATTCCCTTTAGGGTTAAGACCATAGATTGAACATACAGGCTTAATCCTGATCTCTCAAAAACCCACTAAAGCTATAGTGATGAGATTATTTTTAAAAAGACATAAGCCCATAAAAGGAACAGAAGAGGAGGCAGCAACAACATAATTTTGGAAGTGGGAAAGCAGATGGACAAGTTAGGTAACTGACTAGCTGATACCAGAGAGAAAAACCCTATGCCAACACTGGGAAAAGCTGAGAAATAACAAAATTTACACTTCAGAAAACTCAAAAGGCTCAGGAATTGGCAGAAGTAGGTATCTCTGGAAATAACTAAGATAGGGAAGGTTGTGTTCTATCTGCCCCATACCCACGGGCATGTGCTCTTCTCCTTTTCCAGCAGGAGGCTGACTAGAAGCATTTGGACAAGGGGTCATCAGGCACAATTGAAGAAGGCATGCTATACACAAAACCCAGCTATCAACTGACCATATACAGCCTGAACTTTGAAACCCACGGTCACCCTGTCGCCATCCTAACAAAAGGCAGCAGGACCTTTATCCTCCAGATGGCAGATAGGTATTCTCAGCAAAATGTGATCAGCCCAAGGAAAGAGCTAAAGGTACTGACATTAGACATTCCCCATGAAATGGCAAACCCAGGTCAACCCATGGTGAAGGTCAAAGATGATCAGCCCCAACCAGATGCTTAGAAATCCCAGTCAACCTTGTCATCTTCCACACTTGATTATGAAAAAACACGCATGGTTTATTAAATATCTGAGGAAATTTTCCCAATGATAAAGATCAAAAATCAACTAGAAGGAAACAAACTAAGAAAACAAAAATTCAAAACACTGTCAATATCTTTACAGACATAAGGTAAGAGGCTATGAAACAAAAGTAGGAAGCTAGACTAAAGGGACACAGTAAACAAAAACAGGAACAAAGAACCCAAGCAGTGACAAGCAGAAATAAAAATCTCAGTAAGGGGTTGGACCATGAACTCCTAGAGTTGCCTAAAACTCCTAGCAAGTAGAGCAAGAAGATAAAGAGATGGAAAACGAGAGAGGAGGAAGAAAATCAGAAGGCCAGTCCACAGACACAGCTTATGGATTTCCATAAGAGACAGCAGAGAAAATGAAGGGAGAAGATCCTTAATAACAAAGAAGCAAACGATAAAATATTCTAGAAGATCATGCATCATCGGTTTGAAATGACCCTTCGAGAATCTACTATAGTGGCTAAAAATATACCCATACCAAAAAATATCATTAAGAAAACTGAGAATACTGGGAACAAAAAGTGGATTCTACCAGCTAGCAAAGATAAAAAACAGCACACTGCTGGTCACATACAAAAATCAGAATGGCTTTAGGCTTAACAAGGCTGAAAAGAAACACACAGGGGTGCAAAGTTTTCAGAATTCTGAAGGGACATTATTTCCAGCCTAAAACTCTATACCAAGCAAACTATCAAATAGCATGAGGATGGGGGGGGGGGGCGAAGCTATTTTCAGCCATGTAAAGTCAAAACTTTTTTTTCCTTTTCTTTCATTTTTCTCAAGAATGTTCTGTGTGATGTACCTCATCAAAATAGGAAAGTGAACTGAGAGAAAGGAGGACCCAGGCACGGGAGTCACAGCAGGAGTCAAGGATGATGGTGAAGGAAAGCTCCCATGTGGTCAGTGTGCCGGGTGAAGATGGTCATCCGTGCCAGCAGGACAAGGCACGAGAATGTTGACAGCTGCCAGCGTCATGCCTTCCGTCATCATACCCTCTATTTACCTAAAAAAGTACTAGAGTTTTACTATCTGAAATGAGAGTAAATCAAGGAAGATATGAATATGAGACCCCATCAACTGGGGATTCAATCTGGAAAAAAAAATTAAAAAAAAAATTCAAAAGATAATGGCTGTGCAGCAGGCTTGAGAAGAGTCAGCTTAATGAAAAGGAGGAAGAAGGATTCCAGGATGAATTCTCCAAGAAAAGTCATAGTGGAATTGATTAGTTACCTGACGAATCTGATCTTGTGGAAAATTTTATTGAGAGATTACTGGAAGATGTGGGAAGAACATTTACTTACTACAGGGAAAGCAAAAAGTAAGAAACAACTGTAGGATAATATAACTCACACACATCATGTAGACACTGAATTTTTACTTGTTGAAAAAGTACAAAACCAAAAAATAAAAAAATAAAAATGAAAACAAAAAAATTTTACAAAACCGAGACTGGAAGGATGGGAGGCTCTGCAAAGAGAAATAGTGCAAAAAAAAAAAAAAAAAAAAAAAAAAAAAGAGAGAGAGAGAGAGAGAGAGAGAGAGAGAGAGAGAGAAAAGCTAAATTTTCATTTACTAGAATTTGAAGTAAACTGAGAATGTTCAACTGATTAATCAGAAGTTAGTTATATACATCTACTACCAAACATGGAAATTTATAAACCTCAGAAGAAACAACCAAAACATAGAGTTGCTTCTGGAACAGAGGCGTGGGGATAGAGTGGAAACGCTGAACAGGGAGCCATCATATTCTTTCATAAAGGGCTGAGCTTCTTTCTTTCTTTCCTTTTTTAAGATTTTATTTTTATTTGACAGAGAGAAACACAGCTAGAGAGGGAACACAAGCAGGGGGAGTGAGAGAGGGAGAAGCAGGCTTCCTGCTGAGCAGGGAGTCCTATGCCGGGCTCAATCCCGGGTCTCCGGGATTATGACCTGAGCCGAAGGCAGACGTTTAACGACTGAGCCACCCAAGTGCCCCAAGGCTGAGATTATTTCACTGTAGTTATTATCTTAAACTTCCAATTTTATAAGTTGTAATCATAAATTTAAAATTGTAGATTTACATGCAGTTGTAGGAAATAGTACAGAGTTCCTGTGTACTTTTTCTTCAGATTCCCCTAATGGTAACATCTTGCAAAGCCATAGTAAAATATAGCAACTGTTATATTAACATTGACATAGTCAAGATAGGGAAACTTCCCTTCACTGCCAAGAGTCTTCACATTGTCCTTTTCCACAACCCCCTCTCTCCCACTTTAGTCATGACCCCTGGCAACCACTGATCTGATCTCCATTAATTTTATCATTTCAAGAATGTTATGGATATCATACAGTCTGTGATCTTTTGGGATTTTTGTTTCATTTCACTCAACACAATACCTTCAAGATTCATCCAAGCTGTGCATACCAACAGTTGTTCACCTTCATTTATGAATAGTATTCTACAGTTTGTTGAAGGATAGCTAGGTTGTTTCCAGTTTTGGGTTATTATGAATAAAGCTGCAACGAACATTCATTGGAGGTTTTATATGAGCATAAGTTTTCAGTTTTTTGGGAAAAATGCCCAGGCATACAGTTGATTGGTCATATAGTAGCTGCATGTTTAGTTTCGTAAGAAACAACCAAATTGTTTTCCAGAGAAACTGCAAGTTTTTCCCATCAGCAACGTATGAGTGAGCCAGCATCCTGACTCCCTCCCAGAGGTTGGCGCTGTTACTGTTCTTTATTGTAGTCATTCTGATAGGTGTGTGCTGATATCTCCTACTGTTTTAGTGGGCATTTCCTTAATGGCTAATGATATGAAATATCTTCTCATGAGTTTATCTGCCTTCTATATACCCTCTTTGGTTCACGTCTGTCACCAATGTACTTTCTTTCTTTTCTTTCTTTCTTTCTTTCTTTCTTTCTTTCTTTCTTTCTTTCTTTCTTCCTTCCTTCCTTCCTTCCTTCCTTTCTTTAAAAGAATTTATTTATTTATTTATTTGACAGAGAGAGAGAGAGAGCAGAGCAGCAGAGAGAGAGAGAGGGAGGGAGAAGCAAACTCCCTGCTAAGCCGGGAGTCTCAGGATCCTGGAAACACAACCTGAGCTGAAGGCAGATGCTTAACCGACTGAGGCATCCAGGTGGCCCTGTCACCAACTTTCTAATTAATTTTCTAATTCAATTATTTTCTTTAAAGATTGAATTTTGAGAGTTCTTTATATATTCTAGACACTAGTCTTCTGTAGACATGTGGTTTGCAAATATTCCCTCTCATTCTGCAGCTTGTCTTTAATCCTCCTAACAAGGTAGTTCTCAGAGCAAAAGTTTTCAATTTTGATGAAGTTCATTTTATCAATTTTCCTTTTATGAATAATGCCAAATGTGTCAAATCTAAGAACTTTTTTGCTTAGCTCCAAATCCTAAAGATGTTCTCTTATTTTTTTTTAAGGTTGTATAGTTGTATGCTTTATGTTAAGTTCATGATTCCTTTTGTGTTAATCTTTATTATTTCACTGTTAAAAGTAGGCATATGTATTACAATGGCAACCCAGAAATTCTTTGAAAAAAAGTAGGAAAAGGCTCTTGAAACAACACTGCTCATGAAACATTCTAATTTCTATTCTGTCCTACCCTCTCCGTCCCATGTAACCCCATTCCTTCCCATCTCACCTGGATTCATTTCATTAGGAAAATGATAATCAGACTCATTAATTTGATTCCATGGCACTCTATCATGGATGGAAAGGCACTGGAGACATAGTCTTTCTTGCCTAGTTGGCGTACATTCTCATTTTTTACTCTTGTTCGGTATTTCTTTTTTTTTAACATTTCCATCAATTCTATTTCAGATGTTTAAAAAAAAAAATCACCCACTGCTCCTTAACATGGAGATAAAAAAAAACCTCTTTTTTTGTCCTGAGGTTTCTTACCTGTTTCCTTTTCATTTGCTTCCTTATGAAGCAGCACACAGTAATGCACATGGTCTGGGACCCTCCTCCCATGAGTCCTAGAGTCTAAGGGGAGAGCACTGGCAAGTTCAGGGCAGGCTCAGAAACCTAAAGGCTGCAAAGTGAGAGGTACTCTTGTTTCTTTCTCTTCAAAGTTCTGTACCTTTCTACAATCACCTCAGAAACAGAACATCATCTCCTTATTCTTCACATAACTACATTCTCAGTAACTTCCTAAAATATTATTTATCTCAACTGTCAGTACCAACTCTTAGCACATAGTTGATTATTCCAAGGCAGGTAAAACACTATGCACAGAGCTTGCTAACTATAGGAAACTTGATTGCTGGCGGATTCAACCAAAATACTAATATAACTGTGTTTACCAACTACACTCACCAGCACTCTTGTGATTTGGCAAACTTGGTTTTTATTTTGTTTGTTTTGAGGTTTGTTAATTAGCAACATTCAGAATTACTAATTCACACTAATGAGGGATCTATTAGGTAAGATACTGCTGCACTTGAGCATTTTCTCTTTAAGATCAAAGATCCCACTTACGCTCATTGAGTGGATAATTCATGCATTATCAGCATCTTAAATTATGTTAATTATGGTATGAAATTCTCTAAGATTCTCTATTGATTGTCAATTAACCTTACTTACTGGCTAACAGAAATGCCGGCAAAACCCTATGGAATAGTTCCTGACACTTAATTACAAGGAATCTTTCTGTTGTGAGTGATGATAGGCAGCACCAGAGAGTTTCCAAAAACAATACTGTCTCTGCTACTAAAATTGCTGATCGCACCATAAGAGTGGCTTAACTGCCCATAAGGTAAAAAGAAAAATATACAAATGCTTTTCTTCTTTTTAATTGAATGTTACTATATTGACTATATTCAAAATGGGAACACTGGAGTGTGTGTTCTTTTGAAATTATTGCAACTATAAAGCAACCCAGAAATTTCATTATCTTCTTAAGAATCACTCAATACCCCCTTTATTGGAAACTTCAGCACTTAGGGATCCAGCAATAAACACTTTTAATAATATCACACTCTAGACTTCAGTAATGCATCTTCTTTGTATGGTGGCTTTTTATAATTCCAAAGCAATTTTTATCAATGAGGTTTAATGATTTGACTCCTGAACAACTAAATATGAAATCATTTATTTGCTCATTATCTGTTCACTATCATTCACTCACTAATAAATATTTTCTAAGCAACTACTATGTGTCACACACTGTATTGTCATATAGTAAATCGATGCCTCTCTTTCCAAACAAATGAACTATTTCTGTCATCTTTAATAAAGGCAAGGATCCTGGATAAATAGTAATAAATTGCATGCAGTATCATAAAGATAACGTCGTCTTTCTGTGATTATATAAATTAGTCAGCAGGAGGATTCCCAAAATTCAGTCTGAGGGCTAAAGGAAAAAAGTTTGTATATTTTAAAACTTTAATTTACAATCAGTGGGAATTGCCACCAAGCACTGGGTGAAGAGGGAATAGGAAAACATGCAAATTAATTGAGCCTAAGACTTCAACTAATAAAAATTAATGTAGGACTTAATATTAATGAAATAATAAATAATAAAATTCCATTCAATTTATTGAGTGCCTACTGTGTGGTGGGCTTTGTACAAGGCATTTTGTACACCTTATATCCCATTATTACACACACACTCCATTAGGTAGGTATCATTTCTGCTACTTGATCAAGAGAGAGGGAGAGTGAGAGAGACAATAAACTAAAGCATAGTGAGGTTAAGTCACTTGCCTCATCTCATCCAGACTAATGGGGAAATTAGGATTTGAAACAAGTTCCTTCTTACCCCAAGACTGGTTTTTGATCCAAAAGTGGTTTTTCTAACCACTTTTCATAAAAAGAAAAAAAAAATCCCTCTAGGACTCATCATACTCAAAGCACTGTGAGTTTTTCCAATTGAGAACAAGATGTAAAACTCCCAGCTTTGTGAAAACATTTTTTTTTTAAAATTCATACACACACAAATCTACTTCTGTAGACTGTTGTATCTCTACAAGTAAATCATCTACGTGTTTGTAATCAGAGCAAGGTAAATCAGAGTCTAGCAGGCCTGCCTTTATTAGAACAAATGTTTGGAAAATCCTAGCAAAGCCGAGTGATAAGAGCAAAGCAAAGGTCAAGGACACCCAGAGGACTAGGGCAGGCAATGAGACCCACCTGACTGTACCATCTCAGACAGCCTCCTCATTCAGGAAAAGAACTGAAATAGGTTAAATTATAAGAGATTGAGACTTAGACAGACGGTACTTTCTAGACGGTACTTTATGGGAGGCAGGAGAATTCTGAATCAATGACAGACTGATTTCAAAGAATGTATTTAATCCTATTTCGAAAACCACGAGCTCTGTCTTCTTTGAGTCATACTCAGAGACACCTGACCGCAGTCAAGGCAGTCGCAGCTGACAACAGGGCGGCACACCGCAGAACGACACATTTGCCTTATTCATTAATCCAGTGTGTTGGGGAATTCAAAATAGATCTGGTAATTTTTTCCCCCAACTTTCAATTCTTATTAGGTTAGTAGTGATATTGCCATGGGAGAAACCTTTTGGATACCACTTGGACTAGGTTGGCCAGAGATAGCAATATTTGAGTATTGCTTTAAAAAAAAAAGAAAAAGGGAATTACTCGTGTTACCTTAACTGACACTTGAGGGGATGGGGAGAGAATATGCAGTGTATGCAGTGACAAAGGGGCATGGCTTGAGACTTCCCATATTCATTGAAACAGAGGACAATAAATCATTTGACTAACACTAAACTTATACCTGATTTATACCATGTGTCATTCATTCATTTATTAGTGATGTGACCTATATGAAAGAAAACATGCTGAGCAGCGTGGTAGAACATACGAAGAGCTACGGAATGATATCTAAATGCGATTTCAAATCCCAACTCTGGCATTTAGACTGACCTACACAGGCAAGTTATTTACATTTTCTTGGTCTTGATTTCCTTATCTGCAAAATGGCTGTATGGGTATGGAATGAACCAAGAGAAAATGCCTCGTCAATGCCTGGCACATATTAGGTGCTAACAATGCTGCTTTCCTTCCCTTTCCTTCTTAGGCTCTAGGCGTGAAGGGAACTACAGGACAGAATACAAATAGAATCATACACTAACAATCAGTTCATAGAACCAACAGTATAGTGCAAAGACTTAAAGTGAATTACCTACCAATGACTAGGACAATAGATTGCCATACTGCCCATAATATTTACAGCTCCTGCCCTTAAGAGGTGGAGCCACTTTCTCTGCCCCTCGCATTTGGGCTGATCTTGTGATTTTGCAGGGCACGTTCCTCGTGTGAGTTTATCCTGACCCTCCACGGGCCTTACAGGTTGGTCTTGCACAGCTCTCCAGAGCTCACACCACTCTGAACCAGCCCAACCTGCTGGAGGCTGAGAGACCACATGGAGCAGAGATGAGTCAACCCAGCTGATGCCTCCTGGGGCCAGTCAGCCCCCCAGGCAAACCAGTAGCTGATCCCAGATGCACCAGTGAGTCCAGCCAAGAACCGAAGGACTGCCCGGCAGAAATGCGGCTTAAATAAATGGTTGCTGTTTTAAGCCACTGAATCTGGGGGGGACAGAATAGTTTTGCTGTAACAGATAACTGATACAAGTGTAAAAAG
Organism: Spilogale gracilis; assembly: GCA_004023965.1. Lineage (NCBI taxonomy): Eukaryota > Metazoa > Chordata > Mammalia > Carnivora > Mephitidae > Spilogale > Spilogale gracilis. The sequence goes on along the minus strand of PITA01008658.1, from coordinate 47,925 downwards.
ATATGAGGTCATGCCATTTTCAACCAAAACACAAAATCATGGGAACACAGGTTCAAAACAATTTGGGAAAGATTAGTCACCAACTCCAGCAGAATGATGTGGTACAACAGTTGCTACTGCATTAGATTAATGAAAAATGCAAATTTCTCACCAGCAGGGAATTAAGGTTTTCATGTGCAAATGAATCTTTGTAACTGGAGGTACAGAGATTAATTTTCCCCAGGCAATACTCTTGTGAGCTTTCTATATTTTCGGAGCCTAGGAACTGTTGTTATGCATTGTACATGGCAACAGAGGAAAAAGATGGCAAGAGAAGAAAAGCTGGGGAAAAGTAGACATTGAAAATAAAATAAAAGGAATTTGGAACAATGTAGTGAGTTTCACACTGCGGAGAGCAGAAAGGAAGCCTGGCTAGATCGTCTCGTTCCTGTGTTAGCTGTCTATTGCAGAGAAGGACCCAGGACTTCCTCTCATCTTTTATTTTCTCCTTTACCAACTGGAGCACCCCATGAAAGCGATTCAATATAATCTTAAAATTGTGTCATATTGGTTTCTCTTCATGGAGCAGACAACTAAGTGTGCCTTTGAAGGAAATAATTTGAGATATACGAATGAAAAATCACCAAGCAGCTGAAAAGTGCTTCTCTTAAATATGGGCCAAATCCTGTGATTTGTGTAATGGCTAACTTTGTGCTTATTTCATGCAAATTTCAGAGGTCACCCACAGGTCATTTCTGAAAAGGATAAAGTCTGCCAGGTGAGGAGGATGCCTTTTGTGCCCCCCCCCCAAGTGCCAGTCAGTACTGTAGGGGGTAGACTGGCAGTAAGATTTACAGGCAGATGGCAAGTTCTTTGAGGTGGCACTTATCATGTCTACTCATTTTGCCCCTTCGGTGCCCAGGAAAATGCTAGCCCTGAGCCCCCAAATACCTGTTGACTTGAATTGAAATCTGCCAGTTAAAGGCATATTGGAATTCTAGGAATGTTCCACCGTGGACCATACACAGACACCTCCTAGGGATCGGCAGGGAACACGTCACATGCTTCATGGGAAATGAAGAGCGGCAGCGGACAGAGAGAAGCAAAGTCAAGGAGGACTGGTGAGAGGGAAGAAGCCATGGGAAGCACTTTGCATCACAGAAAGACTAGACCAGGATCAGGACAGAAAAAGAGTCCTTGGCATTCTTCAGCCAATCTATTGCCCCTGTCTCCAAATCTTCCACTTTTCAGTTTGGAATTGCCAGGGAGGATGAAAGGTAGTGGTTAAGAGAAAAGCCAGAACAGCAAACCCTGGTTTGGAAGAAAATTTCTTTGGGGTTGTCTGGCTCAATCTTCTGAAGAGCCCAAAAATGCCTGAATGTCGATCATCAAGTTCAGTTTGAAGGTTTCCAGTGATGGATTCCATTCCATTGGTGAGAGGTCTCTAACTGCTAGCCTGTCCTGATATTGAGGGAAAAACTGATATTGCACACTTGGTTCTGGTTCTGCCCTTTGAGGTGACCAAGAACACGTATTCAGCCTCTCGAAGCCGCAGAGGATGCAATGCACATTCTAAAAGAACGTGTGCACTGGAACAGACATTAGAACACTGAGGTTTGGCTCCTGACCAGCTGGTTTCCTCTTTTTTTTCTATTTTTTTGTTACACAAATTGGATACTCAATATTTTGTTAATATCGTTTTTTGAAAGGTTGCACTAAGAATGGAATATAATAGATAAGTAATAATGTGATTGAGGTTGAGGGTCAGGACATGATTGGGTGTATGTTTATGTTTGAGATATAATACATAGGACACTGGACACGAAATGTTTAGTCTAGAGGTCACAAACCCAAGTGCCTTTAGAGGCAGGAAAGTAATGGAAACATGTAAAAGAGATGGTGAGCTGGCGGTTGGAATACCTAGAAAGACAAGAGGGAATGGTGGGGTCTGCAACTCGAAAGACATATCTAATTTAAAAACATTTATGGTGGCCGGCCACTAAGAGAGTTGCCAGTGACCCCCCTCCCTTTGTGTTGTCTCCTTCTGCACCGCACCAGGGTTAGTCTGTAAGACCACTGTATGGAAGCACTGATGGTATGTTACTTCTGAAGTTGGCTTATAAAAGACTGCAGCTTCTGTCTTGGATACTCTCTCCCTCTCTTAAGCACGTACTGTCTGTTGAATTCCTAGCTCTGGGGGAAGCCAGAGGACATTCGGGCAGCCTATGGAGGGGCCGATGTGAGGAACTGAGCCCCATCAGCAAATGCTCAATTGAGTCTGGAAACAGAATCTCTCCCGGTTGAGCCTTAAGATGACTTTTATGGCAGCAAAACCTTGACTGCAACCCCATGAGAGACTGAGCCCGAGTCCCCCATCCAAGCTGCTGCTGGACTACTGATGGTAGAAACTGAGATTATGAGTCTCTTGCCATGCTTGTGGCAAATTGTTGTATGTCCGTACATAACTAGCACAACATTCTAATTCACTTTAAAGCACCAGTGTACACATGCTCACACTTCGATGTGCTGGTGAACAAAATTTAGAACTCTGGTTTACAACCCTGGGTTCCTCAGACCTGGATCTGCAGAAGTCCAAAAAAATATGGTTTAAGGTTGTACTCACAGGTCATTTGGCAGCTTAGTTTCTGCTGGAAGCAAGGAGTTGGGATTCATTCAAAGCCTCTATCTTAAGCAGGAAGTTATTTTCCTCACCAATACAAATCAAATATGATTTTCCCCATCACTATAGGATGACAATAAATACTGGGGCAGAACCTAGAGAAATTTGGACAGAAATTCTGTTCTATAATACAAAGAGTAATTGGATTAGAATAGAAAGCCAAAGGGAACTCCAGTCCATTCAAAATAGAGACACATTTCTTCAGTAACCAAAAACCAGGAACAGGCATTTCACAAAAAGTATTGAAAAAAGCAACCCTTACCAGAAATACGATAACTATAGGCATACTTGCTTTATTGCACTTTGCAGATATTGCCTTTTTTTTTTTTTTTGAACTAATTGAAGGTTCAAGACTTACATGGAGGAAGCTGCAGATGTGGTAGAAACAGCAAGAGAAGTAGAAGTAGAAGTGGAGCCTGAAAATGTGAACGAATGGCTGCCATCTCATGATCAAACTTGAACAGAAGAGGAGTTGCTTCTTATGGATAAGCAAAGAGAGTGGTTGCCTGAGAAAGAACTATCTAGATTGAGATACTGTGAAGACTGTTGAAATGACAATAAAGTATTTAGAATATGGCATAAACATAGTGGATAAAAGCAGCAGCAGATTTTGAGAGGATCAACTGCAATTTTGAAAAAAAGTTTTGCTGTGGGTAAAATACTATCAAACACCATCTCATGCTATAGAGAAATCGTCTGTGAAAGTTAGAGTTAACTGATGTGGCAAACCTCACTGTTGTCTTATTTAAGTATTTGCCCCAACCACCCCCACCGTCAGCAGTCACCACCCTCAACAGTCATCGGCCATCAGCATTGAGCAAGACCTTCCACCTGCAAGATTATAACTTGCTGAAAGATCAGATGGTGGTTCATTTTTTTAGCAATGAAGTATTTTTTAATTAAGGTATGCATACTATTTTTTTTAGACATAATACTTTTGAACACTTAATAGACTGCAGTATAGTGTAAATGTAACTTTTATATGCATTAGGAAAGCAAACATTTCCTTTGACTCTCTTTCTGGTGATATTTGCTTTTTGGGGATGGTCTGGAACCCAACCTGCAATATCCCTGAGGTGTGCCTGGACTTAGTCACTTAGAGTGTATAATCAGAGACTGAGAGGTCTCCCCTGCCCTCCAACCCCACTCCCCATAGTAATAGGAACATTGGGATAAAGAAGCAGATCTTAGGGGGACAGGAAGAGTATAAGACACACAGGAGAGGACTAGGATGTATCTCTGAATGAAGAATAATGGACCAAATGGATAAAGAACATGAACAACTAAAGGAAAAGGAAACCTAGGTGCCAGAATTGAGAAACTTTCTCCAGGTAATGGTTTTCACCAACTCCTTAGTGAAGAGGGACCAAAAGTGTCTTTCAGAATCCTACTGACCAGCCTCGGTAGGCTTTTGCATAGAAGGATGCTAACAGTAAAGTTGGGCATTCAGGGACCTATGTTCTGTCATGAAAGAAACCCCTCAGGTTTTGTTATGAATTGAGCTTACAGGAATGGGCGTGCTTCTCAATCAGGGATACCTTGTCAGGGATGGGGACAAACAGGTTAAGCTGAAGCCCGAATAGACCCGCCTCCCCGACCAACATTGTTTCTGTCAATACAATGCAGAGTCATTATCGGGTAACTTCAGAAAGTGCCAGCAAGCATCATCTTTTGTGGAAAATTATAATCAAAGTCTGACTGAAGCTTGGGCCATCAATATGGAAAATCAGAAAAAATGTTAAGTGCCATGCAATGCTTGGCATTTTGTGGAAACACTGAAAATGTCAACTGGGGAGACTGCGAAAAACATGAGGGAAGAAGATGCCACTGGAAAATAAGTGTAAAAGAGGATTAGTAGAAGATGAAAGGTCTGTGTGCATGAATTAGTCAAATATGAAATCTTGATAGCTCATAATTTATACTGCTTGGAAAAAAAATATCCCATTGTTGGTACAGAAGTCTGTTAGTTCAGGGTATTGTCCAAACCATTGTACCAAAATGCTTTTTTGGTCAGTATTCTTTTTTTTTTTTTTTTCCAAATATTTTATTTATTTATTTGACACAGAGAGAGAGAGATCACAGGTAGGCAGAGAGGCAGGCAGAGAGAAAAGGGGAAGCAGGCTCCCTGCTGAGCAGAGAGCCTGATGTGGGGCTTGATCCCAGGACCCTGAGATCATGACCTGAGCCAAAGGCAGAGGCTTAACCCTTTGAGCCACCCAGGTGCCCTATTCTGTCAGTATTCTTGATGATCTTATGCTGATGATCTCCAGCAAGTTTTAGGAGACTGGTGGGTCTGGGACCTGGAAGACCGAGGTTAAAGGAGAGAGGAAGGGGATAGGTGGACTTACTAACTTTAAGAGGAGTTGAGGTTTATGCTACCTCATGCTTTGTATTTTATCTTTAGGTGAGACCCATTAGTAATTATGAGCCCGAAAGGGAAGAAGGAGTCTCCAAGGAAGCCACCCGAGGAGGTGGTGAGGAAAGCAACTGTTCCCTGTTTCCCTTGGTGGAGAAGGCGACTGGAAATGTACCAGCTGATTGTGTGTGGGGAAGGATTAAATGGTCTAAATGGGAATTCGTTTATTTTCCCCTAGATTTTCCTTTACCCACTTTGTCCTTCTTTTGAAATTTAAGGAGTTAGGCCAGTCTGTGCTCACCGCCTCATGGAAATTACACGATAAGAGAAAAGAGGAGAAAAAGAGATTTCTAAATCTGGCTTGTATGTTTAAAAAGCATACGCACTTAGAAGAACAGAAATGACATGTAGACAGAATGTTTGGGAGGAAACACGCTTAAGGGCATTCTTTCTTTTCACCCGCACAAAGTAGGAAAGATTGCTTGGCTGTATCAAACGCAGCTAGAGGTTGCTTTCCTAACAGCCCATTCCTGAACATAAATCCTAAAATCTACCCAGTTACAATCTCCCTTTCACCTGCCTGATCCAAGGGCTTCAGGGAGTCTGGCCCCTGACTGCCAATGCTCATTGTCCTTGCCAAGGTTCATTTCAGACATGAGACCCCCTTCCACAAACTAAGACGCAAGTGGACACTTTTCCTCACTTTAGCAAGAGATAGCAACACAAGATGGTTCCCTTTCAGCCTCTCAAAGTGCTGTGCCTCATAAGATGCTTCGAGCTGCTATAGCCATCTTGCTCCCAGCCCAAGGAGGAGGTGGGCACACAGATGAGCAGTCAAAAAGAGATCCAAGAGAAGCATTGAGAAGTCAAGTCAGGATCCCGATCTTTTGTTGCCAGGAGTTGTCCTACCGCTGAATTTCTTTTTAGGTGGTAAGATATACTTATTGTTGAAGGTGTTTGAACCTGCTTCTTTTGTGTCCTACAGCCAAATGCATCCTAACTGGTACACTGGCTGAGGGAAGAAAGGAATGTGGAAGAGAAGTGAAGAGAGAAGAGATATCAGCAGGGTCTGGAACAGGGGACTTGGTCACCAGGGAACCCCCCCCCCCACCATTGCAGATTATTCCGTATCTTCAGCCCACCCCGCCTCTGCTCAGGTGAACCCCATATATCTCCTGCACCCAAGTCATGCTAGTCTTTCTCATAAATATCTGGGGAGACTGTCCCTTCCACAGCAACCAGCACGAGCCCTCAGGTTGTTCCGCAGAATCGGTACAGTCCCCTGAAGCAGAAGCAATGGCGAATGGGTTAAAACACGCAGCTTATACAGGTATGTGGGATGCTTCGCTGTCAAGACCATTGTACTCTTTGTGTGTTCTGAAAGGTATTCCCAAGGACAGCAGGGTCCAGTAAGTGTAGCCCTCCTCGACTACAAACTGGTCACCAGAAATCTGGACTCTCTCCTGTCTCTACTGTAGTTTCATTCCTGCGGATTTTGGCTGCTTGGTAGTCCTTTAACTTGAAGTCTGCCACTTTCCATTTGGTCGTCTGTTGTTGATAGCTGTCCATCTTTTGACACTGTCCTTTTGCATTTTGAAACTGACCCCACATGACCTCATCATTTACCTCCCTCCAAGCGTAAACAGACACAGATCAGCATGGCTATTAACCTGAGGCTCTCCGCAGACAAACAGAGAGGGTCATCTAAAGGCCATTTCCTCAATTTGCCTAATTTTCTACCTCTGGCAGTCTTTGAAGATGATATAGTTCAGAGGTTTAGCAGTGGGGCTGGGAGAAAGACAGGATGGGAGAGCGGCAATGTCCAGTGGTTTCTAAAGGAAGGAGATGTGACCAACTGAAATTGGAAGAGTGAAAGTGGGTGGGGAGTGGGTGGCAGGGAAAACAAAAAAAATGATAGAGGCCTAAAGGGGGACTGATAAGACATTAGGGAGCACCTCTGTGAATGTGTCTAAAAGTAAAACTGTGAAATTAGGTTGCCTGGGTGTATACTGTGGCTTTCTTGTATCTGTTAGTCTTGAGTAAGTTATTCAGCTTCAAATCTCAGTTTCCTCATCCATAAAATGGGGATACTTCATACTTCATAGAGGTACTGGAAAAACTGAACGAAATAAGAGAACTAAAGCACTGGGAACATTGCCTGCCACAGAGAAGGATCCATTAAATATTACTTTTATCATGATTATTTTATATGTTAAAAGAGAAATATCATTTCTATCCTAATTTTTAAAATTTTTATTTTAAAAATAAAAATTGCAGGGCACCTGGGTGGCTCTGTCGGTTAAGTGTCTGCATTCAGCTCAGGTCATGATCCTGGGGTCCTGGAGTTGAGCCCTGCACTGAGATCCCCGCTCATGGGGGAGCCTGCTTCTTCCTCTGTCCCTCCCCCCACTCGTGCTCACTCTCTCAAATAAAATCTAAAAAAAAAATTGCATGTGTTTAAAGTGTACAATATGATGGCTTGATATACATATACATAGCGAAACGAAATTGTGGTATAATTATATAATGAGTATTATTCATCCCTAAAAAAGAACCACATCCCATTTGCAACAAAATGGATAAACCTGGAGGACATTATGCCAAGTGATATAAACCAGACACAGAAATAAATTGCATGATTGTACCTATATGTGGGATCTAAAAAAGTCATATCCTACCTTCTTTTATATGAAGAGGCTTAAATACTACTGGTTGACCAATGGAAAATTTTCTCTCTTATTACTGGATTTATAAACTAAAAATACTATTCATACCATACCGTTCAAAAGAAATTTGCTATGGCAATACCACACCAGTCCCTTATAGCTTACTTTCTTCCTTTTGCCATTTGTTAATTTCTGGCTTCAACCTCTGCCTATTACTTTCTACTTCTCTGTATACATGAATGTAGAATGTTGGAAGACAATTATACCCTTTTTAAGTGTCCTGTGTAAATTTCACAAAAAATTTGTGACAGAAAGCCCAACATGTGATATTTAATAGCTTTTGTAAGAGTCATTAAATTATAAAAATAATACCATCTGTAGTCAAGGGTATCAGATTTGGCAGAAATTATTAAAGCTTATGGATTAACCCTAAATTTCCTTTGTTTTTCTATGATTGTATCTTTTAGTTACAGGCCCATTATTTTCTGAATATAACTTAGTTATTAATTAAAAGGCCAATTAGACTTCTCATTATTCTTTCTGCTATTCATCCACTCTCTTTGAGTTGTTCATGGGCAATAAAATGCCTAAAATATCTACAGGAAAGAGAGAAGTAGAAGAAAAGAACCCCAGAAGTGAATGAGCAAAAAGATCCAGAATAACTGGGAGCTGGCTGTGGTGTTACACATTATTCTTTATGAGTAGTAAGTGGTTTTTAGACATACTTATAACTGAAATGGAGGTATAAAGAAACATGTATAATTGAAGGCTGCATCTTTTGATAGCTACTTCAGTTGTTTTTTTCACTATAAAAAGAAACTTCCATTTTCCCAAGCCCTAACATTGAGTTAAATCAGAGGTAAAGACTCTGGACTATTGGAGAAAATGAGGAGTCAGGAGTCATGATCTCCTGCGGTGGGCAGTCCACAAAGCCACCTCTGCAGAACAGCCATCAGGCCTCCTGCCACTTGGGGGAACTCAGAACCAATTGAGATGGACATGAACCAGGGAAAAGCAATTCCTTTCTAACCAAACATAACTGCAGTTGTATGAAATGATGTAGAAAATGGATGGCAGGAGACCTTTCTGATTTGTTATTTGCTAAAGAATAGGACTTCTGTTTCTGTCTGACCTCTGAGACATCTTTGCAGTCACTGAAATACTGTGATGGATAGTGCCTATGCTGGGAGTCTTTGAAAAATGCTTTCCCTCTGGCCAAATATACAAGTAGAATTCAGATCCTATTGATTTTTTATTTAGATGTGCTCAGCCAACCACAGGGCCTCACAGCACAAAGTCGAATATTTTTTGAGGTCCCTATTGGAAGAGTATGGACCCACGGTGAGTCATGTATGCATTTCTAGCACAGCGTGAATCCAGGGTTAGGTTTGAAGACATGGACACACCCTGGCTTTCCCAGCGATGCTATGATGTGTGTGAGCAGGAACTCTGTTATGGCCTGAATTGTGTCCCACCAAAATTCATATGTTGAAGTCCTAACCACGGAATGTGACTCTATTTGGAGATCAGGTCTTTAAAGACACAATTAAGTTAAAATGAGCTTTTTAGGGTGTGCTGTAATTCAATAGCACTCTTGTCCTTATAAGAAGAAGAAATCTGGGATGCCTGGGTGGCTCAGTAAGTTAAGCCTCTGCCTTCGGCTCAGGTCATGATCCCAGGGTTCTGGGATCAAGTCTGGTGTCTGGCTCCCTGCTCAGTGGGGAGTTTGTTTTTCTCTCCCTCTGCCTCTTCCCAGGTTGGTGCACACCCTCACTCTCTCTTTTTCTCTCTTCTTCACTCCCTCTCTCAAATAAATAAATAAATATAATCTTAAAAAAAAAAAGATGATGAAATCTGGACACAGCTGTGCATGGAGGGAAGATGAAGTGAAGACGCAGGGAGAAGGTAGCCATTAAGCCAAGGAGATTCACGGACTTCTAGCCTCCAGAACTGTGAGGAAACAAATTTCTGTTGTTTATGCCACCCTAGCTGTGCTACTTTGTTATGGCAACCCTAGAGCCTAAAGCAGCTCTATTTGTAGTACGATAAACTTCATTAGACAATCCATGTCTACACTCAACAGAGGCTAGTTCCCAGCACTAAGACAAGGTAGTCCTTCTACTTCTTGGCAGAGGGATGTGTGTGAGGGGGAATCAGCCTCAGGAGAGGGGTGTTAGACCAAGAGCTCCTAGAATCAGGGAAGGGGAGAGGGTATTGTGTGAAAAGAAGGCTCAATTTTTTAATAGAAAATCATCCTTTGTTTTCTCTTGCAAAAGTTTAACATGCTCATTATACAAATAATAGGAAATACAGACAAATAAAATGAAGAAAGAAAGTATAACTATGACCTCATCAACTGGAGGTAATTGTTCATACATTGTTCTAAATATTTCCATATTTCCAGACATTTTCCTATAAGTACATGAATTTACACACACACACACACACACACACACACACACACAAAGCAAAATGGAATAATTTTTTTATGATCATCTTTTCATGTCAATAATTTTTGATTGGTAGCACCATTTCTAATGCCTGATATTATTTCATTATATTGGTTATATCTTAGAAATGGAATGGGTGGGTGGGATGTGTCCAAGTTTAGGTATATATATAGGCTTTTGACATAGGTTGCTAAATTGCCTTCCAGAAATGAGGCATTCCTACTTATATTCAGAAAGTCTATTTTGAGTGCAACATAAAGTCCTATAACAGGTAACTTTTGCCTGAGCTATTCATGGGCTTTTAGCTAAATTCCTAGGCAGGAGAGTGTGGAAACCAGAGGACACTGAAGATCCGTGTCTCCTGTGACTGAGGACACTCAGAAGCTTGATCCAGTGCTGGTGGAGGAGGCATTTCCTACCTCAGCAGAGTGACAGGTGGAGGGAAGCCTGGCAGGATCACCCCACCCTCTGCTGGGGCAGGAGCTGCCAGCTCTACCAGGAGGAGCTGCGTTGGTTCAGCAGCTGGAGAGCATGGCGTGGAGAGCATGGCATCCACAAAGTTGTGGAGAATGAAGAGGTGGGAAGAGGGGACTCGTGTTGCTCGCCAAAGAGTGGGAGTCATAGTCCTGGGGATCTCTGAATGAGCTGGGAGGAACCTGTGGGCTGAGGTTCCAGGGAGCCTGAGATCCCTGAGATTATGATCCCTGGTTGTTAATTTTATCCTGCAGGCTTTCAGAGCCTGGGAAAATATAGGTTATACTAGGGAATGAGAACAGGAGAACCTACAGCCTTTGCAGTTTTTATGCATTCATGGAAGATGCTATTTGACTTCGGTTCTTTGCCCAGTTTAAGAGATCCCGGGGGCGGGGGCGCATACTTAAAAGGAAATCCAAGCTAATCTTAAGTGAAAAAGAAACTGTTTTATAAACATGAAAATTATGTGGCACTCAATAAAATGTGTTAGCAAGTACACTTCTGACACATTGTATGGTAAATAAAGTAGGTTAGCTCCTCTTGGGAGAACTTGAATTCTACTTAGCATTAGGTAAGAACTTTCAACAGGAATCTCACTATGGAAGGTAAGCGGTGGTCTCTGATTTCCTGGTGGATAGAGCATAGAGAAGGGAATAGTCCAGAAAGGTATTGTTACCCTTCTTACTGTGTTTCAAAACACTCACAGAGCACCTGGTCATCTGTGGCCATGGACCTTTGCTGGTCAGACATAACCTATACATGAGGAGGGCAGTCACGTTGATCTTGATAGGGACTTTGTCTGAGAAATAATAATGTGTTGTAGATCAGAGTGAAGAAGTAATCACATTTCGTTTGACTCCTTTGAAATGTAGATTTAGCTGCCAATGTTGCTCCCAAAAGTAAACTTATGTTCTGTACATTTGCCCAAGGCAATGAATAAATTTCCAATAAAACCAACAAACAATTCCTTCCTTGGGGTTGTTTTCTTCTATCTTCAAGTGGTACCATGGAGAATTAATTACTTCATAATCTTGCTCACGATAGCCTATCCAATTAAACACAGTCATGGAAAAACAGGGCTTACCGTCTATCACCGGTTTGGGCTGAGAACTTTTGAGGCGCAGCGAGGGCCGGAAACGGGTTCGGTCGTTGAAGCTCCAGCTCTTCTGCACTTTGGTGGGGCTGCCCTCGGCGGTGATGTCGGTGCTCGGGGACCTCCTGTCACCTACTGAGGCTTGTCTGCTCTTAATACTCTGGCCCCTTGGGCTAGCCATGCGTACTCGCTCCTTAAAACTTAGCTTCTGACTGTGGACAACAGAGGCATGATTATTCCATTTCAAGCAATTTCTTCCACTCCACGTGGGTAAATACTTTCATGAAACTGTATTATATTTCAGCAGACAAAATGTTTTCAGCGAATAGGAGCACAGCAATATATTCTTCCCTTACTGAAACCTGGAGCTTTATTTAATGTTTGCATTCATTTGAACTTAATCTCACTAGGTGACACACTCTTCCTGGATTCGTCACAGAAAGACCAACATCGGGTATGGTAGTTTGTACACAATTGTACTAGAAATATCCAAGAACTGGTTCAGCGTTTAGTTTAGAAATAGATTTTTAGCGTTGACCTCAACTTTTGATACTTAATTTTTTAATTTGGGAGCACATCTCTTTGTAACTTCTAAGCATTTCTACAGGGATGACAGTTATACATAACATATATCTATATTCTGCATGCATTTCATATTCCAGGCAAGATTATGATATCCATAAATTCATGCAATCTCATAGCAGTTGGTAGTACTGCATACATAATATCAAACATACAACATCTAACACCCATTTCTTTAATGCTTGCATTCATTCTTGTGAGACAAAAATCACACCATGTAGAACAGCCCCAACATATAATGAATGTGATGACTGATTAACGGAATGAGATGTTATGTTCACTAACACAATTTCCTGCTATTAAACAGGTTATTGATTTGCTGTGGCAGCTACTGGTAAATTATATTTGTTCAGACATTCAGTTCTCAGATGCCAGTGAGAACTGAAATGCTGTGGGTTGATAAAGGAAGCATTAACAACAACAACAAAACCCAAAGTGCGTCTCCATGATTTCCTCATCAAAAGATGTGGCGTGAGGTGGTGGCAAGGGCAGCTCAGAATCAAAGAGACTTGGAGTCCTCATCTCTGGTGTAGGGATGAAAATAGTAACACAGCTAAGGGATTTTTGCGGGAACCAAGCGAACTGTAAGAGGTGTCCTGTCTCCATTTTGTTTGTGTTCTTTTTGTGTTTCATTTATATAGCACTGTGTTATTCATCAGAAAACGACCCTGGTATCTAGTGAGAGGCCCAGGCCTCTCTGGCGTCTGAAGGAATGAAGGGTTGAAGGGTCTGAAGGCAGTACTTGGAGCAGCTACTCTGCGAGGCCGAGACCCGCAGTCACGCTGCAGCCTTCCTGGGGCACAAAGGAGGCAGTGTTCTCACGGACTCGGGTTATCTGAGACAAAGTGGAGCCCTGTTTTTTTCCACTTACCGCAAAGTCCACTGTCCCCAGCTGCAGCATGCCAACAGCAAATGTGTTTAGTGCTTATGTGTTTTGTAGCTGACAAGAAACAGTAACATTTATTTTTCCATGCCCAGTTGCTTAACAAATGATATTCTAAAAAGACATCACATTTTATGTGTTTACATGAAAACAAATCAAATAATGAACTATGGTGACCAGAAAGTCCCGGTAACAATAAACAAGGAGACCATGCAACTGACAGCTCCCCTCTGAAATGCAGACATAGCTAAGTCCGGCATGACTAGCTGAAGGCACATGCAAAGAACAGGCTGGGCGGTTTTGTGATGGGGTCAGGTGGGTACAAGAGTTCTTTAAAACAATCCCGTCAGTCAAAGGCTTTCTCTGCACCTGACGAACTCATGATTAAGTGGTGGATCACGTTAAACAAGAGCAACAATAACATATAAAACTGCATCTTTTTATGCTGAGGCTGGGTTCTCCATGTCATCTCAAACTTTCAAATCATTTAAACAAACACTAAAAAGGATAGGGCCCAAAATGGCTACTCTTCTCAAGCTTTTTTTTTTTTTTTAATAGTAAAAATTTCACATCTCTTTTCAGTTTCAGCACATATGTCCCATCACTTAAATTTATGATGATCGGGTTCAGGAACATAGGCTCAACTCTGCACTTTTATTTAGATTAATGAAGGGCTGAAGTTTACATAGCTATCACTACAAGTGTTCTTGCTATACTTTATCTAGTTGATTATCTTTTCTGGGCCTCACAGATGCTAATTACTACAGAAGGTTGAGTTTCATTAATATCAAATTATTTTCTCAAGCTTTAAAGATATATGTCTTTCTTATACCACCTAAAGAGGAAACTGATGAAAACATCATAAAACCATTAAATATGAAATTTAGTTTTTTCTTTTTTAAAAATTTCAATTACTGAAAAAATAAAAAAATCTGAAATAAATACCAGCATCAAACCCTCCATGGCTAATTTAATATTTAAAAACAATTGGTTCTATGAAAATATTTTTAAAAGTTGCCTGTATGAAACATTTGATAGCATCTCTAATAATTCATGGAAAGTGGAAATAATATTTTTCTCGGAATCTTAGTACTATTTAAAGCACTTAAAGTTGATATAAATGAATTCTAGGGACCATGTCCCTTATTGTCCTTATGTGCATGAATATTTGCCAAGGTCTAAAGTGAAAAGAATTATCAAAAAAATCATTTGAAAGTGAATCCAACATATTACATATGAAATTAGAAAAAAAAAATTAACGTTTTCATTCTCTCTTTTGACATAATTGGGTGAAAGTTAATACAATCTTAACCCAGAACTTTTTAACCAGGCAAATCTTGTTCTCCAAAGCAAAGACCTGTTCTTACAAAAAAGCTCTCTTCTATTAGTTTTTCTACTTCTTTTCCCCTTTGGAAATCAACAGAGCATCTTGATTAGATAGCTATTAAACGGATTAGATGGCTGTTATTGAAAATGCACATTGATTAGAAATATAGACTCTTCACTGGTCCGTTTAAGTCTTTATTACTTTCCTATTTTATGGCACATCTATAGCTACTCTTTTTTTTCTTTTAAAGTAGGGTCCATGCCCAACATGGGGCTTGACCCCATGACCCTGAGATTGAGAGTCATATGCTCTGCCAGCTAGGACTGGTATCTGAGGAAGTTTCATGTGAGTGTTTTTAGGAAGACTGTCAAAGATTATTCCCAGGAGACCAACAAGAAGGTCTCTTTCTGGAGAAAGTAACACACAGGACACTGTAGTCAATGACCGTGGCATCTTTGAATATGCAGTCCCACGTCCCCGGCAAGGACTCCACGAGGGGCCGCCGGCCTAACTGTAGGGAATTGTGCAAGGGAATACAGGAACCGGCTGTACTAGTTACTCAAATGGCCCAACATGCAGGCCACTACTGGCTGTTCCCAGCCAGGGGAGTGTGTGGCATTACCGTAACCCCACAAGAAGCCTCTTGGACTTAGAACGCTGTAGTCTGTTACACTTAATGCGGACCTTAGCCTCTTGCAAGATAATCATTGCAGGAATTCCCGCCTCAGGCACAACATGGCGGCGGAGCCGGAAGAGTCCGGGCATGCGGCGGCTCGGCGGCTGTCCCACCACGAGGGGGCGCTGAGGCTCAGCGTCTGTCCCACCACGAGGGGGCGCCGAGGCGCCGACTGCCGCGGCTCCGCGGGGCCCTGCTCACCGGGCCCTGCCGTACTGGATCAAAGCAAGCAACAGGCAACCAGGAAAACTACAAGCGGCTTGAAAACCTCATTCAAGAAGTCCTTGGAAGAGTGAGTCTCTGAGCCGGGCTCAGGGAGGGTGGCGGTAGAACCCGGTCATGCACCTGAGGTTAGTTGGCATTCTCAGATTTCATGTCAATAGCCGGGATGCTGGGTACCTCTGCTTCCGGGACGCGTGCGTTCTGAAGAGCTTCTGCTTATGACTACACAACTTACTAGGAGTGAGGGAGATAGAGCAGCGCATTACCAAGCATTTCTCCACCATGGACGGGCTCGGGGAGTTCTTTTTCTTTTTAGAACAAAGCCATTTGGCTGAATTGTTTTTCAGATCTAGGTATACAGACTATTTAGGCAGGAAGTACTGACTATGTAGTTTAATTGTGCTGCTTGGAATGTGATCAGTACTCTTAATGATGAAGTTGAAAGGACTGGATGGGGAACAGGCATTCCAAAGGATGGTAGCCTGTGTGTTAGCATCGGATTCATGTGAAAATAAGAACATAAATATTTTAAAATATAGCAACCCTTGTAATAAATAGCAATGCAACACAGTATGAAAGAGGAACAAACTTTCAGAACTTCAAAAAATAAATATTCGTAGAAATCAATGAAGTTGATACCATTAATTGCTTTGAAATATTAAAAAAGGTTCTTGAATTGTATAAAGCACCAAGAGTTATAGTTAATATCAATAACTAATTGGCAGAATTACATGCTCAAAAAGGAAGAAAAGATTCTGGGTCACTAGCTTGTTAAAAAAGGAGTTTTTTATTATAAGTCTTTTGATGTGTTTTTAAAAGACTAAATCCTTTCCCTCTATCAATAAATGTGAACAGAAGGAGAAGCCATTTTCAAAAGATTGTTTCTGAAACAATCTAACATTTTGCCCATAAGGACACAAGTTGATTATGCTGAAAAAAAAAAAGTCTAGTCTTCCTTGGTTTAACAACACATGCAGATCATTCATTGCACACAGAAGAAAGAAAATGTAAATAATGGAAAACAAACGCCCAAGAAATACAAGAACGCGCAATCTTTTCTGTCAGCATTCTAGAGTTCTGTCTTAAGAACTACACACCTCAGAACCCAATAAAGCCAACCACGTAGGAGCAATTTGGACAAAGCACTCAGTGGATCACAGCAGAAGATAATAATGTGATAAAGAGTATCATTTATGCTTTAACTTTAAAGACATGCATCTTTGTAACAGTCTCACAGGAACCTGTTCAAGCAACTTTAGATAGTCCAATAGAAAGTCTGACAGGATTCTATTTAAATCCTATAGACTGTGATCAAGGCAGCTTAACTATGAAGCACACACAGAGCCAACAATTGTTGATTAAGGAGCCACAGTAGGAAGACGTAGTGAGATTTATAGATAATTCCTATACTTCCGTTGGCATGATCTATTCTTGTAGCAATAAAAACACAATAACAGGTGGAAAAAAGTAAGAACCTTTTTGTGGCAGTGTGTACAAGATGGCTAACTGACCTCCTTGTCAGGGACGAAGGGTGGAGGGCCTAAACTCTCAAAGTGAGAATTCTAGCTTAATTTGGTTAGATGGGTTTAGAGGTGAATTCTATTTTCTGAAAGTGACAATTTGTACCAAAACAGAGAAAACCTATTCACTTTAAAAAAATGAGTTGGAAAAATTACTTGATGGGATGATTAATTACCATCTATTCATGACATATGGGATTAGAACTGTTTTAATGGGAAGACAGAGGAAAACAAATGAATCATTAAATGATGCTAAAGAAGTTGCATTTATGGTCTAAGTAGAGGAAGAAAAGAGCAGGCTCCATTGAGACTAATAGTAATTTGTACTTGAGCCTGTACCAAAGACATTATTTTAATGTCTCAGAGAGATACTACTTCAACTGTTGTTTAGTTGAGCTCCTCTTGAGACTGATAGTTTATACTTTTAAAGAAAAATTTTGGACCTGTTGCAAACAATACAAAAGCATCACAGAACTGGATGCCTTTCCCAAGCCCAAATTCATTTAAACATACCCTAACGTCAGTGTAGAAATACAAAAATCTCTGCAACTGGAATATTCCAAAGATGGGAATCTACTTAGCTCTGCAGGTATATGAATGTGTGTGATGCCTCACTACATTTTTCAGCAAGAAAAGCCTCCCTGAGTATGGCCTGGTGATTCAGAGGGAATAAAATGCCAGGCACCAAGAAAGAGTTATTGTCTACTGTACTAAACCCATCTATGCTTGAATTACTCCCAGTTCTTTACACAATGAAAAGCCATGAGGAAAGATTTTAAGAGATGTCTGGCTCTGAGATATCTGGATAGAGTTGGCTGAAGTCTCTCTCTTCTGCTTATCTGAATCACCATCAGTAAGCCAGTGGCCCCAAACACAGTAAAGGGCTTTGCACTTGGGTGGTGTTCATCAATCCATTTGAAATTGGGTCAAGGATTAATCAACAATAGTCTGGACCCAAATCTGCTCTCTTCCAAGAAACAATCCGCATTATAAGTTCATTTTCCATTATACATATTTTGCTTGAGTAAGGGCAAATTTGTTTTTCTTAAGATGGTATTGTCGTTATTGTTAATACAATAGTCTTTTTGTATTCATTATGCAATATTATAAATTCCATTGCCTATAGAACACAACAAGGTGAAAGCTAAAGTCATGTTAAAATGGGAGCTTGTTTGTTTCCCTCAGATTATTGAAGTGTTCTTACTTTCTCATTGCCTCTCTTTTCATATATTTCCTCTTTCCCATTTTTGTTGGTGTCTTCTCTTTCTATGTGAATTATCTGAGGTCAGGGACATTTTATTACTCTATCCAAGAATTGTTTATGGAGCACATTCTCTGTCATAGCTTTGCACAGGGTGATGTGATACATCATTGGGGGACAGAAGACTTACGTGTATGAAGTATGAAACATCAAGGAAAGAATGAATGCTAAATAAATGGTAATACAGGACATGTTTCATTGGTGGTTTTGCCAAGTGTCCAATGACCATAGAAATGCAAGAAATTTCTGTGTAACATACCTTGGTGTTTCTGTATATGTTCAAAACTACATGTGAGTCATTTTTGACACCCTTAGTCACAAGTAAGTAGAATAAATTTTGATGTTTTAGGTATAACATTATGAAATTTAAAAAATTTGGTCAGTAGTCTTTTTGAATCGTGACAGCTGATTGGGACATTCATTTTTTGGAGTGAGGAATAGAAACTCCATTGTTACACTTTAATTTTGTCTTTGCTTCCTTCCCTGGTAACATTTGGAAAAGGTGAAATATTGTGTCAGTCCAAGGGGACCCCTCAGTCAGGACTGTCATACCAGGTCACACTTCCACAAGGCACCTCCACGTGATTCACAGACTTCACGTTTAGGTGTCAACAGCTCTGTTTGGAGGATGAAACTGAGACAGGTGATCTTACTCTCAGGTAGGTATGGAGTTTGTGCCAAAGATAGTCTCTGCCTTTAGGATTTAGAGATAAATTACCCTTTGACGTAATTTGTAAAGGGATAGCTCCTGGAACAAGGAAAGCTTTTCAAATAATGGCTGTGACTTATTTTGTGTAACTCTTTTCAAGTAAAATTGCTACAACAGAAGGATGGTAAGTTTGCACAGAGTCTAGACAGAAGAGGACTGAATGGTCAGAATTGTAGTGACTGCCTCTTCTAGAGTCTATTCAAAGAATGTTCCAAGTCTAATGACCAGAACCTCTCTTTGGGCAGAAATATCTCTAAAGTAGAGAAACCCAATCTTCAGGCTACTAAAACTTGCTGGAAATGTCACCCAGGAATATCTAATGACCTTGGCTTTAACTCTTTGTCTGTCAACTAAGAGAAGGGTCTTTAATGCCATCGCTGTGTAGGCTTACCTACCTCGAAGGAGTGTTGTACATCCTGCCACATATCTCTCATCATGGATGATTCTGGCTTGTGAACCTTTTTAAGCGTTACTGTAATGTAGAAATGGAGGACCCAGAACCTCATCATCCCAAGTGAACTTTCGAAACTAGTTTCAGTACTGTCCAAATATATTATAATTAATGTCATTAGTATGACAGTACAAAACTGAAGGAACCATCCCTGGACTCCCATCCAGGGGCCAACTCTGCCCTGGTGGGATGCCTGTTTCCTCATTACCGAAACAAGTAGCAATGATAGCAAATTTTTTTTTCCTTCTTCCCTTCCAGGCACCTGGGCTTCAACTGCTGGTTCTGCCTTTGCTACGCCTCATACCATCAGTGCTGAGGGGCTCTGCTCCCAAATCCAGACGCTTTCTGGCACTCAGTAACACAGAAGAAAATGTTCTCTTTCACCTCCTATTCTTCCTAGGTCTAACTCTCTGCTCTTTAATCTGACAAAGTTTTCCTTGAAAGGCATGAAAGAATGGCCATAAATTATTTGGTGAAGTTTCTGGGAGCATTATCTTCTTCCTAAAGGATGGGGGCACTGGTGGTGGTGGGGGAGGCTCTTCTGAATCATGTTACTCAAGTAAACCAGTGCTTAATGAGCTGGAGATGTCACAGGGAGATTGTTCTTACCTCCTGTACACAGTGTTCCTTTTGCCCAAAAAAAATCCCCATTTTTCTTATTCTAAAAGGACCCTGATGAAGGGGAATATATCTTACACTGCTTCCCAGAATCTGAATACTTCGGTAAGACTTCTGTCTGAGGAAAGTGCAGCAAGGAATAACCAAAGGCCATAATTATTATTTTTCCCCAAGACTGTTCCATGCCCTGACCATTAAAAGAAGCAGTGAGTTAGGGAGACAGATGCTTCTAGGGGGGAAAAAATCAATGACACAGCAACCTTTGCAGGCAATCTTGTGAAAGGTTACTTTTAATCATCTTGTATTTGTTGATTAATTTTACTCACATGAGATATATTTAAAACATCGGTTAGGCATCAGATTTATAAAGAAACATGGAGCAGAAGAGAAATCACAAACCTGCTTGATGTTTCCCCTTGTTCTTTCCTTCAGGTGTGTGCAGGCAGAAGAGAAATGATGATAAACCAGTGAATACATTTACAGCATTTGATAATGGAGTATGGGTAATAAAGTACCTTAAGTAATTCTTTTCGAGCAAGATCCACAGAAGCAGTATTCCTTATATGAAATGAACCCAACTTTTAAACATATATTCTTTGTGGCACAGATCGGAGGTGGCATGTTTACTTAGCAAGACCCACAGAGCCCACATATAACCCAAAACTAGACTCCATGTTAGCTAAAGTTATCCGTGGTTAAGAAAGCAGTTCTGATCTAACTGACATGAACAAGGGCTCTTAGAAAAGTGCTGGTGACACTGTGGCTTCAGTCTTCATTGGGGAAGATTTCGCTTTCATATTTTATAGAGTATGAATTCTCTTGGAGTAAATTAGGTGCATGGGAAATTGATCACAACTGTCCGGGACTAGTGTGGGATGGCATTTTTAACAACCCATTTTAGTGAATTCAGGTCCATGCAACATGGTGTAGGGTCCCTACTCTTTACAAATGATCTGTGTGTCCTCAGGCAAGCACCTCAATTTATTGTAGGTCTTTATTTTCTTATGAATATATTGAAGGCACTGCATTAGAGAATATCTACGTTCTGACTTCTTACACTATCACATGGCACCCTTGGAGCTTGATAATTCCCCACAGCTTCATAAAAATACCAGACTCACTCCCTGAAAGAGCACATTGTGTTAGATACTTTACATAGTCTTCATTTTCTCCGAGAAGAAAATCAAGAAAAATATGATCCCTTTGTAAAGCCTTCTGTTGGTGAAACTAAATTGTGAAGTAGCCACTGCTAAGACCTTGAAAGCCGATGCAAGACCAGCCAGACCAGAAAGGAGAGAGTCGGAAACTGTGAGATATCTCCCTAGCAGGACTGAGGAATATGGCCAGCCCCCTCACCCTACCCTGTCTCCCCTGCACACCTGTCACACCTCTCTTCCATCCTACTCCCTGGAATGAGGTTGACGAGTCAAAGCATCTCATTGTATCCCTAAAACTCCTGGGAACAGGAGCCTGAGTTCATGCTTTTTAATGATAGCAATATCATTAATGGTGATGTATAGATAATGTGATCTTTTCCCTGACCACCTATTTGTAATTGTAATCCCTAATGCCCCCAAATTCCTTCCCTAGTTTACTATTCTCCTTAGCACTGCTCCATTACATTTATTTATTTACTTATTTACTTATCTCTTCTCAATGTCCCTTGAATATACATTTCCTAAAGCTTGAGATTCTAATCTATTTATTTTTTTATTTTTCTTTCACTGCTACACTTCTAGTGCCTGGAACAGTGCTTTGCAAAATAACAATGCTTAATGAATAGTAATTTAATGAATGCACAAACGAATGAATGAATCATGTCTTCAGAAGTTCTTAAACTCTGAGTGTTATAGGAATTACACTATATAAATAAAAAGAAGTTTTGGTCTGTTTCTTATTACATCACTCTGTACTCAGTAAGCCAGTTAATTATAAATGTAAAAATATCCCTCACAGATCCACAAACTTGATTAAAGCAGATTCACTTTCTAAAGCAAAGGTTCTGAACTTGGCTTCAGGGAGTCTGTGAATACATTAAGATTATAGGCAAAATTTTGATTTTTTTTTTTGCATTGAACATTTTTTTGTAGGAAAAAGTCCATAAGTATTATTGTATTCTCAATGATTTAACAAAAACAACAATAATAAAGATTAAGAACCGCACAATTTGGAATTAAAAACATGTTGCCAGAGGGAGAGATGTTAGGATATTCAGGTTCTCATGAACTTTGCCAGGGATGGCTGTGTTGTTCAGGACAAGTACCTGGTATTCAGTAAATGGGGTTAAGCCTCAGAGGCTAATGGGGGGTACAGGGAAAGGACAAGGTACATGGCTGACAGCCAGAGAGGAACAGCATGAATATAGGTGTTTGCATGAATTCTCCTCTCCCTTCCTTCCCCTCTCCCCATTTAAAATGGAAAATCTCAGAGGAAAAAAGGGAAATCATGTAAGTAAGATCATAGTTTATGCACTGGAAGCATTTGCCTTATTATTGAATACTTTTTCCAGGCTTCAGAATGACTTTAATCCAAAAATTTCAGGAAGTGGACTCATCACATGATAATAGACCAGGTTCTCTTCTGTCACTTGAGAACCTTCTTTTGTTTCTTCTACTAGTCTTCCTCTTATGCATATACCTAGAAACCCTCACGAGTACAAGAAACTCAATTTCTGTACAATTCCCATTCGGATTCAATATCCCCAAGGAATAGATGTTTTGTTTTTATTGCCAGAACTCTGAAAGACTCTCATACTCAATAAAGGAAAGTTGACTCAATTTAAGATCTATATGAAAAGAGAGTTCCCATGCATGCCTTCATTCAACAGCATCCATTTCCTTGCTAAGATTCCATCCCTTCTGAAGACTGGCGGTTCTATGAATATCTCTATCACAGGTGCTGAGGAAGTTCTGACCCCAGCTTTTAGGAGACATGTCCTGTCAGAGCTTAGAAGTTCTCTTGCGCACCTCTCATCCTTCACTTTGTGTATGGGGCCCATGGAGGATCAGGGAAGCAACGTAACAGATCCTGACAGTTAGCGACAGATGTACGGCTTCCTAACAGTGTGCGCTCTGAAGCAGCACAAACCTCCTTCCTTTGAGATGAACTTCCAGGCGATAAGTCACGAAGGGTTCCCCAGTTGGTTTCTCTTCCACATCAAGTAAGAAGGAGGTTTCCTTGACTGAATAACAGTGGTGGGATGCCTTGAATCCCATGAAGTCACTAGGATTAAGGTTTTGTTGGACTACGAAGGGGAACAGCGGGTGCTCTAAAGTACTAAGTAAATAAGCACTTTGGTGACGTTTGAACAACCTGAGGGACTGACTATTGCAATCAAGTCGGGTGACACACAGAAAGGCTTTCCTTAGCTTACATGCTTTGGTTGTTTCAATGAGGATTTCTTAAATGAGATGGTGATTTTGATTAAGTATGTTCTGCTATTTGAACTAGAGTCCAGGATTCCAGGCTAAGGACTTTTTTTTTTCTTTTAATTAAAGATCATTGTGGTAACCATCAGCATTGTTCATAATTTTTCTGGTTCTCTTCTCTTTCCAGGCACATGGGAGGACTGCATTTGCCCACCCCTCTGAGTTGAGGCCTGACCAGGTGATTTGTTTGGGTGAATGAAACATGAATGGAAGCCATATTACTTTCCAATTTTGAACGCTAATTTCAAATTTTAATCTGGGTGGCCCCATTGCTTCACTGTATACTGTAACCCTATTAGGACTCCCATTCTTCTTTTGCTAAGGATACTAGCTTGATCAATACGTGAGAAGTTCAAGGACCATCCTCTAAGAGGATCCAGATGAGAAACGATTTTGAGGGACTTTGTGCAAAGATCTCCACTTGGGGTCAGGTGACGGATGGAGTATAAACAATTACTGTTTTCCAAGAACCATGGTGGTTTACTTTTAGAACTTCAGTGGGCTTTATGAAATGATTTATTAGAAAATAAGCATGAAATAGTAGCACTCAATCTCTATAAAAGTTTCAATTCCTTTAATCTTTAAGTTCAGTCTGTGAATGGTGAGGAACGACACTGGATCCATTTAGCTTAGTGCCTGAGTGGCTACTGAACAGGTCTGAATCTCTCAAAGGGCAACAAAGAATAAGACAAGCCGCAAATCAACACATGCATGTGTGCGTGTGTGCGTGTGTGTGTGTGTGTGTGTGTGTGTGTGATTTGTTTTGCGAACATGAAGAGGCTTGACGACAGCACCAGCTGTCACACTGATACCTACTTGGTAGGGCTGCAGGTGTGCAAGGCCTTCAAGTGTGGCTTCCAGGTGGCAATGGAAACAGATTTCTCATCGGCTGCGTAACTACGCCAAACGCACTGCACATGTCATATGTGGGGACATAAAAAAGAGAAACAAAAGAGAGGAGAAAATAGAATAAAATGAAAAGCGAGATTATTAAGTCATTATATATTAAGAATCTCATCCTTATCATACTTGGCCCTGATCCATACCCAGATGGTGAAGAAGATGACTTTGGCATCTTCAGCCGGCTATTAAACACATTCTGCCAATTCAGTGGAATTGGTTTTCAAAACAACTCACACCAGACAATAAAAATACCAAAAAGTAAAACAAAGAAATCTGTGAATTGGCTAGGAATAGACGGCATCATCTGAGGTAACCTATATGAGCAAGAGCACGCGTTCTGGGAAGCCATTGTACGTCTTTAGTCATGATTTGGTAAGATAGTGGCAAAGGACTACTGACAACCCACAGTGCAGCTAGTAAACTAATAGTAAACCAGCTAGTCATCTAGTGACCATCAGGGTCATTAATGTACATGAATCAGTATTATTCCCTGACACTGGGTGTGTAACACTTCTTAATGCTAAAAACAGGGACAGTGATCACAAAAACAGGGCTAAAACAAGACTCTCTAAGAATATAATTGGAAAGTTAAAAACTTAATGTTATGGTCTAAGAATATGTTATGGCTTTTTGATGTAAAATATAAGCTCTATTTTATATAATTACAACTGGCATATATAATACAATGTATCTTCATGTAGTCCTTACAGCCAGAGTGTGGATTCAGACTCTTATTTTGTAAAAGAGAAAAATAAAGGCTCAGATAAATTAAGAGGTTTCCACAAGATTGGTAGAGTTGAGATATTATCTCAGATGGCCTGGTGCTTGGTCTTAGACTCCCTCTTTTGTCCTTTGCTTACTACACGATGACTGCTGCTGAAAGTTTCCCTCCAAACTATCCATTTGAGAGATTGCCCAAACTTACTTTCTATATAGATGTTAGCGAATTTTTTTCCTTTGTTATAAGTCTGCAAACATTTCTAATGACCAAGTGTTTACTCCAATATCCCGAGAGAAAATTTTTTTATTATAATTCATAAATCAAAGCATTCTACTTTTAGATGGGTCATATCCCCACTGAATAACCATCATTCTGATTTTGAAACTTACAATGAAAAAAACAGTGATCTAATGATATGCCTTTTCTTGAGAATATCATTAGATAAATATGCCCTGAACAAAAAGAGTTAGAAGTTGACCCAACGACTTTGGGAAACTGGCAGGATCTAGTAAAGCTGAATGTGTTAGACGTACCTTATGATACAGCTACATATTCCTACATTCCTACTCAATAGATGTGTTTATATATGCTAATCAAAAGACATGTACTATAATGTTCAAAGCTGCACTGCTTTTAATAAACTGAAGCTGGAAATGCTCAAACACCTGCCCGTAGAAGAATAAATATGACAAAAGAATAATGTAAGGTGTGGTACATTAACATAGTGGAACAGTCCACAGTAAGAGCATGCTAGAACTATGCTCAACGATGGATGAACTTTATATGAATAATGTTGAGTGAAAGAGACAAGACACAAAGGAGGACCTGCTGTGTGATTCCATTTCCTCTGTGCTGTTTGAAGGCAGCACAGTGGTGGCCCTTAGGGACCAGTGATTGAGAAAGGATACATAGGAGATACTAGTCATGCTCTGCTTCTTCATGCTGGTTAGACAGGAGAGCTCATTTCTCTTTAGATATGTGCTCTATTCTGTATGCACAGTATACTTCAGGAAAATGTTCAATAAGTAATATAAGAAAACTAGGAAAATATATGGTAAGACCTGAGGGTATTTTCTTTCTTTCTTTCTTTCTTTTTTTTTTAAAAAGATTTTATTTATTTATTTGACAGAGAGAAACACAGCTACAGAGGGACACACGCAGGGGGAGTGAGAGAGGGAGAAGCAGGCTTCCCGCTGAGCAGGGAGCCCAATGAGGGGCTCAATCCCAGGACTCTGGGATCATGACCTGAGCCAAAGGCAGACATTTAAGAATGAGCCACCTAGGTACCCCAAGACCTGAGGGTATTTTCACAAAAATATTATTAAGTAAGGTTTAAATAATTGAAGCAGGGTTCCTTGCCTGGAGCTTTGCTTACATGGCTCATTGTTGATTTAGCCTGCAAATCTGTGAAAACTTATGCTAAGCATCTTGGATCTTAAACAGAGTAAAACAATTATCATATCATCTTGACATGTCAGTTTTTGCAAATAATGTTTAAACAAAATTTACAGAGTAACCTAGAGGTATCAATGAAAACAGATTTATTTTTTAAAGATTTTATTTATTTGTCAGGGGGAGTGGCAGGCAGAGGGAGAAGCAGACTCCCTGCCAAGCAAGGAGCCTAATGCAGGACTCGATTCCAGGACCCTGGGGTCATGACCTGAGCTGAAAGGAGATGCTTAACTGACTGAGCCACCCAGGCGTCCCCAGATGGATTTCTATTGCAGTTTCTTATGTAGTGAGAC
This sequence comes from Spilogale gracilis, assembly GCA_004023965.1. Classification (NCBI taxonomy): domain Eukaryota; kingdom Metazoa; phylum Chordata; class Mammalia; order Carnivora; family Mephitidae; genus Spilogale; species Spilogale gracilis. Next base: position 21,181 of record PITA01008658.1, on the reverse strand, counting down.
CCAGGGAACTTCCAGTGCTCTATGGCATAGATGGGTGCTTTAATTAAACAATCTTCACAGAAGGCATCATAAGGATGTGAACTCAGACACTTTGAAAGCAAGACCTGTGTAGAACTAGAAGCACCCAGCAAGTCTGTGCAATATTAGATACCAGTGAAAAAAATTCCAAACAATACAACAAACAATGGGACCAAGACATTACCTACCCATGTTACAAAGAACTAGGTATGAAAGAGGCCTCTTTTAGAATATTGAAGATTTTCTTTAAAGTGAGACCTGATGTCTTTGCTCTTTTTTTTATCAAATGGATCTCAGGAGCTAAGCTCTTATTCTTTTCCTTGCTCTTCTAAAAATGTCTTGTAAATGGGAGACACAGAAGGAGCAAGTGGCGTCTGTAGCAGAGCTGATATTAGTTAACAGTAAAGATGGAAGTGGAAAGTGTGACTTCATTAGTTTCATAATCTTAACAACTTTGTCCCATCCTTAGCTTGCTTTCTCAACTAACTGCTTCCAATTCCTGAACTTCGAGGCCATGACAATATGATCGTAGCTGATATTCCCATATTTAAGGCCAAAATCACATGGTGGTTGGCAAGAGAAAATAATGCCCCAGAAGGATTTAATTGACATGGCATATGTACTCTAAAGGACAGGCCAACATGCAACAAAATGAAAGCCAAATTTACCATGGATCTAGTGACCCTGGTGCTTTAGGCAGCCAAACAAATTCAAACTTTGTTCTATAATTATAAGTGCAGTATCAATATAATTAAGTTTTTAAAGGGAGTATTTAGTTTGTGTTGTCTGGAGTATTACAGCTATGGCACATTTGACCCTTTTTGGAAATTTTAGTTTCAGGTCACCTTCCGAAGGTATAATTAACATGAAACTGACTATTTTCAAGGCACAGAATTTAAGAAGTCAGAGAACAAAAAGATTTAGGGTGAAAACCAGCAATCCCTTTCCTCACCTTGCTTCTCATTAATTTTTGTTCTTTAGGGGTAAACTCCCTTCAGCTCTAGAGCTGTTGCTTCTATTTTTAAGAATTCATATTTTTAAGGATTGTTCTCAAACTTGTATTTCTTGATATTTCAATTTCAGGCGTTACCAATTAGCTTCCTGCCATGAAAAATAATGGCAGCTCACTCACACAGCCTCTCTTTCTCCTCTTATCCAAATAACTATTTTTAGTTAAGTTGCTATGTAGCATTTGTACTATTATGACCATGTAACTACTGTTCTTAGTTCAGCAATGTGATGTACCAGGACCCCTTTACTTTCCTATATAGAGAGTTTTATTTTGTCTTAGTTATTGCCCTATTTCGATTTCTCAGTTTGCTTTTATGTACCACTTGTGAATACATTTCCCAACTAACAGAACTCTAAAATTGCACTCGTCAAATACATCATGATCTGTCAGTTTCCTTTTTTATTTTGTTGGAGATCTTTTTCGTGGAGCTCTCCAGCCTCCTGCCTCCTCTGCTCCTGAGGCTTGCTGGAGCTTTTGCTCTGGGACTTCCCTTCCTATCATTCTGGAGATTTCCTTGGCTCTTTCTTGGGTGGGATCTCTTCCTTCCTGGATCCTGTGTCTCTTTCTTGGTTTATCTTCTTGTTTTAGAAGAATAATTTTATCCAAGTGGCTTCTTTTAAAAAAAAAAAATCAGCTTTACTTAGATATAACTGACATAAAGCTGTAAGACAAGTGAAGTCTAAATCATGGGTGATTTGATATATGTATATATTACCCCTCATGCCTTATCATCATCATTATTATTATTCCTTCTTCTTCTTCTTCTCCTTCTCCTTCTCCTTCTCCTTCCCCTCCTGCTCCTCCTCCTCCTCCTCCTCCTCCTCCTTCTTCTTGTGAAAACAGTTAAGTTCTACTCTGGTAGCAGATTTCAATGATATAGTACAGTGTTATCAACTATTGTCACTATGTTGTACATTAGATCCTCAGACCTTATTCATCTTATAGCTGAAAGTTTTGATCCTTTTACTCTATTTCCCCAATTCTCCAGCTCTTGGCAACCACTTTTTACTCTGTTTCTAGGAGCTGGACTTTAAAAAAATTTAGATTCCATATATAAGTGAGAGAATGAATTTGAATTGTCTTTTCTTGTCTGGCTATTTCGCTTAACATAATGCCTTCAGAGTCCATCTATGTTGTCACCAATTGTAGAATTTTCCATGCTTCTCATGGTTAAAATAACATTCTATTGTATACATATACCACTATGGAAAACAGGATGGCAGTTCCTCAAAAACTAAGAGGTAGAACTACCATTATGATCCAGCAACCCCACTTCTGGGTTTATAGTCAAAGGAAACAAAAACAGGATATCAAAGAGTTATCTGCACTCCTGTGTTAACTGCCACACTACGCACAACATCCAAAATGTGGAAATAATCTAAGTGTTCTATTAATGGACAGACAAAGAAGATGCCAAGGAACTTCTTGAACAAAGGCAAATTTTAGGTAAAGTTTTGAGATCTTGCGTGTCTAAAAATGTTTTTATGCTATTTTCACACTCAGTGAATAGTTTGGCTGAGTGTAGAATTTTAGGTTGGAAATAATTTTTTTTAAAGATTTTTTTTTTTTTTTATTTATTCATTTGACAGAGAGAGAGATCACAAGTAGGCAGAGAGGTAGACAGAAAGAGAGGACGAAGCGGGCTCCCTGCCGAGCAGAGAGCCCAATGCGGGCCTTGATCCCAGGACCCTGAAATCATGACCTGAGCCGAAGGCAGAGGCTTTTAACCCACTGAGCCACCCAGGCGCTGAGAAATAATTTTTCCTCCAAAAATTTTGAAAGTATTCTTAAAAAATATTTTGTTTATTTATTTGTCAGAGAGAGAGAGAGCACAAGCAGGGGGAAATGGCAGGCAGAAGGAGAAGCAGGTTCCCCACTGAGCAAGGGGCCTGATGTGGGATTCGATCCCTGGACCCTGGGATCACAACCTGAGCTGAAGGCAGACACTTAACCAACTGAGCCACCTAAGCATCCCAAATTTTGAAAGTATTGCTACATAGTCTTTTAATTTAGGGTTACTAATGAGAAAGCTAATGCCATCTTAATCCTTTGCTCTTTGGATACATCCTGCCCAGAAGGCATGTAAGTGTAACTTTTTCGCAAGTGTTCTTTTGTTTGTAGTGCTGGGCACTTGGTGAGCCCTTTTAGAGTGACCACTCAGTTCTGGAGAATCATAATGTAAAATTTCTTTGCAAAAATCCTCCCTTAATTTCCCTGTACTCTCTTTTAGGTATTAGTTGGATATTTGATTTCCTGATAGTGTCCTCCAACTTTTCTTTTTTTTAATCTTATTTTCTGTCTCTGTCTTTTCTTTCTAATTTCCATGATGTTTTCACAGCTTTAGCTCTGTCCCATTTTCTTTTTTCTTTTCTTCCTTCCTCCCTTCCTTCCCTCCCCTTCCCTCCCTCCCTCCTTTCCTTCCTTCCCCCTGCTGTCCTGTTTTGCACGTCTAGGAAAGTTTCTGTCATGCTGTTCTTACGTATGAATAAAGCACTAAAAAAGATTATGTAAGTTCTGAATAAGGCTTGAGTGTATTGAATGGTGGCCTTACTTCAGGGTAACTGGGTGAAGACTACTCCTGGTGGAAGCCAAAGTCTCAATATAGAATTTTTTTTTCTTTTGGGCCACGTAACTCCCCCACAGCAGTATCTTCTAATCTCTTCCCTTAGGGAAAATAAGACTGTCAACATCCACTTCACAAACTTTCACTTAATTCTCCTTAATTCCAGCAAGCATCTTAGCTCCACCCTGAGCTGGTCCAATCTTTCTCAAAGTGAACCTCCTAACATGGCATTTTTGAAGCACCTTTAAGTGCTAGCCCCAAGACTTCAGTGATAAATAAAAGAGGACCCAACTGCTGCTCTTTGAAGGGAGTAATACATTATGATTCAGACCCCAGGGACTGAATGCTAGCTCTTCCTAAGCTTGGCCTGGAGATCAAGTGACATCATGTATTAGAAACACCCTGCAAACTGAAAAATACTTTGCAAGTCTTGGGCATTATTAATACAAGTTGTGACATTTGGGCAGGTATTCAAGCTGCTTTATTTTCCCAGGGCGCTCCACTCGAAATGAAAAGTTAATTTAAATAAATCATGCAAAGATATTGACATAGCTAAATTTGCTGAAGGCTGCTGGGGTTTTCAACTTTTCTCTAAAACCCAGAAAGGCTGGTTAATTTAATTGTCTCACCAACCAAATGACAAAGCAATTTGGGCATCCCAATGCTTTTTAATTTTTTTATTTATGTTGATTTCTTATTGAAGTATAGTTGTCATATAACATTAGTTTCAGGTGTACAGCATAATGACTTGATATTTGTATATATGTGAAGTGATAACTGCAATAAGGCTAGTCTCCTTCAGTGCCCTTTGAGAAAAATAGTGGCTCTGGCTTTAAACAAATGACATTACTCTTGGTCTTGATGCTTTGTGTGCTCAGCATCAAGGCAGGTTTATTGGGTGAGAAAATAAATGGATCAGCAAGTGATGATTGCTTTTCAATCTACTGCATCCTTAAAAATGAATTTCTGCACGATATAATCATAGCTTAAAGCTCTGCATACTTGCTAAGGATTACAGCAAGGAAGAACAATGAAAACATTTAATAATTATATTATTATTCCCAGGTCTAGTAAAAAATCAATTGCATTTGGATGGGGTAGAACAACTGCCTTTCCAATCTGTAGGTTCTACCTTGATTAATGAAACTATGATTAGATTTTAAAGGTATTCTTGAACATTTTAAGCCTTTCATTTTATACTATTTTTTGTTCAGCATAACACGTAAGCTGGAGTTTTAAGTAAAATAAAAATTAATGATTAAACAAATATTACCTAAATCTGCATGAGCTTAATTATTATTTTTTACTGTTGCATTAGTTTCTGGTGTGTAACATACCAGAACATACCTGGTGTGTAACATAGTGATTTGACAATTCTATACATTATGCTGTGCTCCCCACAAGTGCAGCTCCTACCATCACCATGTACCGCAATCACAGTATCACTAACTGTATTCCCTATGCTGTACCTTTCATCCTCATAACTTATTCATTCTAAAGCTGGAAGCATGTACCTCCCACTGCCCTTCATCCATTTTGCCCAATCTCTTACCCCCCCACCCCTCCGGCAATAATCCATTTGTTCTCTATATTTGTGGGTCTGTTTCTGTTGTTGTCGTTGTTGTTGTTTGTTGATTCAACATATAAGTGAAATCATATGGTATTGTCTTTGCCTTATTTCACTAGCATAACACCCTCTAGGTGCATCCTTGTTGTCACATACGGCAAGATCTCACTCCTTTTTATGGGTGGGTAATATTCCACTGTATAAATATACCACATCTTCTTTATCCATTTATCCACTGATGGACAACTTGGGTTGCTTTCATATCTTGGCTATTGTAAATAATGCTGCAATAAGCATAGGAGTGCATATATCTTTTCAAATTGGTGTTTTTGTTTTCTCTGGGTAAATACCCAGTAGTGGAATTACTGGATCACATGCTATTTCTATTTTTAGCTTTTTGAGGAGACTCCAACTGTCTTCCACAGTGGCTTCACCAGTTTACATTCCGAGAAGTGCAAGACAGTTTCTTTTTTTCCACATTCTTGCCAACACTTATTTCTTATCTTTTTGATTTTAGGCATTCTGACAGGTGTGAGGGGATTTCTCACTGTGGTTTTGGTTTGCATTCCAATGATGATGAGTGCTTTTGAGCATCTTTTCATATGTCTATTGGTCATCTGTATGTCTTCTTTGGAAAACTGTCTATTCAGGTCCTCCACTGAATTTTTAATAGGATTGGGTTTTTTTGTTTGTTTGTTTGCTTGTGTTTTTTGGTGTTCAGTTGTTAAAGTTCTTATATATTTTGTATATTTCCTCCTTATTGGATATATCATTTGTAAATATCTTCTTCCAGCCTAAGTAGGTTGCTTTTTCATTTTGTTTGTAGTTTCCTTTGCTGTGCAAAAGCTTATTTGTACAAGTTTAATTATTGGTCACAGGATATGTTACATAACCCAGTTCCAAAACACGACATTCTAGATCTCTAAGCAAAACTGTTTGTCAGCCTCTCACCTTTTATGGCTTACCTGAGAGGAAGGCCTTATCTGGCTTAAGCTGTGGACATATAAACACCTCTGGTCCAATGATTTGCTACAAGAGTAGCAATCTGTTTTCAAGTGCAATTGGACATTATTTTTGCCCACTTAGTAGTTGGTAAGTTAGATCAGGGAAGTTCTGCCAATATTCTGTATATCTGTCTTGTACAATATGGTAGCCAGTATCTATCATATTGCTACTGACCTCTTGAGATATGGCTAGTGCCACTGTCTAACTGGATTTATACGTTTAAATATCTACATGCAGCTGTTGGCAACTGTACTGAGCGGCAGAGTTCTGTATCATCACGAGGGATACATGCATGAGAAATGCCTCAAAGGGCTCACTTTCTAACAGAACAACTGATACTCTAAAATGTTTTTTGATACAGAATCCTCTTTTAAGCTTCTGTGCCTAGGAGTGGTTATATTTTGAGTATATGCTGAGAAAACATACAGTAGAAAACCTAATAAATACTTTAGTAAGGACTTTAAATACATTTGAACTTTACTTGTGATAACAATATCTCCATTCTCCTGAGAGCAAGGAGTCCTGATATGGGTAAGTTATGTGACGGCTCCATACACAGGCAGAGTTTGGTGCCCGGATAGATGTAAGGAACCCACAGAATAAATTGTGCACACGCAACTTGGAAAACGCTGTTCTAGAATTAAAAGATGAGAAGGAATGATAATGAAAAGATAAAAACAGTAAGATGAAAAATTCACTGAAAGGATGGCAACACTTCATAAATGGTTAACAAGCACCAAAGGATGAAAGGCTAACAGCTCTGGGCCTCAGGTGTCTTGTGTGCATAATCAAGTGTGTGACCCCTCTTTCCCTTATGGTGATTATCACTTGGCTTCAGATCTTAAAAACTTCTACTACTTAGGAATCTTTTTCTTTTTCTTTTTTTTTTTTTTTTTAAAGATTTTATTTGTTTGACAGATAGAAACACAGCCAGAGAGGGAACACAAGCAGGGGGAGTGAGAGAGGGAGAAGCAGGCTTCCCGCCGAGCAGGGAGCCCGATGTGGGGCTCGATCCCGGGTCTCTGGGATCGTGACCTGAGCTGAAGGCAGTCGCTTAACCAACTGAGCCACCCAGGCACCCCAGGAATCTTTTTCTTGAAGAGAACAGCATTTCTCTTTAATGCTCTTTAAAAAACAAACAAACACAGATGGTTTGCATTACAAATCATGCTCAATGGTCCATCAATAGTTGTAGTTTGACTCAAAAATTAAGACTTGGGATGCCTGGGTGGCTCAGTTGGTTAAGCGACTGCCTTCGGCTCAGGTCATGATCCCGGAGACCCAGGATCGAGTCCCACATTGGGTTCCCTGCTCGGCGGGAAGCCTGCTTCTCCCTCTCTCACTCCCCCTGCTTGTGTTCCCTCTCTGGCTGTGTTTCTCTCTGTCAAATAAATAAAATCTTAAAAAACAAAATTAAGACTTATTTCATCATGAGATGCAAAACGATGTCCTTCATGATATAACTGAACCGCCCTCCCCTGTTTCTTTCCCTTGCTCCATTTCTATGGGAGGTCCTGCACATTACAGCCACAGACAAAGGCTAAAGGTAGGGTTGTGCAGTGGTCACCTCCCACCAGCACACCTACTTAAACCTACAGTCTGACTTAAAACAGGGGGCTTGTCACTACCTCATCAAGACAAGTCTCCTAACATCTCACATCGCCACTCCAAACCCCAACAGTTTAGAAGTTCTGCAATCTCCCACCGCTTGCAGGAAGGGAAGAAATCTCATTTTTGTAGAATCATTGTCTCCATAATTAAATATCAGCTTCACAGCATGGATTTAGAGAAGAATATACCTTGTGATTCTTAAGCAACCTGGTTTTAGGAGGTTCTAGTCTCAAAAGCTATGGATGACAATAGGAGAAGCATTCCTTTTTAATGCTGAAGCCAACCCAGAGTCATTGAAAAGAAAATGAAACATTACACAGCCTTAGACTATGAGGTAATTTCAAATAATATGCTTATTTCATATTCTCAAACACTGACATATTCCGCAATCCCACCAGCTATTTCAAGTTATTGGGTCTAGGTGGCATTAAAAGCAATCTGATGGGCAGTAAACCTTGCCAATCTAAACAAATATGCCATTCTGAAGAACAGAGGCACACACCTGCCTGGTGAAAGTCATCGCAGTGTGGGGAACAACGCCATGTCCTGTTCCATCACTTTATGATCAATTATGTTTCATCAGGTCATCCGTAAGATACATTAGGTCATTCCAAGCCCGACACAACTGCTAACCTCCACAGGTCCTTGCTGGCACGGTGAATCAATCTGAGCAATGTACAGGCCATTTGCTGAAAATACGTATTTTTCTCTTTGGGGGGAAGGAGGAACGTCTACCCAAATCTGAGACTATATATTAAGTTCCAATTTCATTTTTTGAACAAAACAAATCAGTAGCTCTACTAAGCAGTGAAGCACAGAGTCCGAAAGTGACCCAGCAAGCCTTCACAGAGACAGATGTTGCCCTCAACCGATCACACTGACATTTACCTGAATGAGGTTGGCAGCTGGGTTCCTTCTTTTCTCGAAGTGTTTCTGGCGGTGCTGTTCCTGTACTTTTAATGCAAAACCTGAGCCAAGAATGCCCTGGAACAAAATACAAAAATAGTACTTAAATTTCTTTCAAAAGGACTATTAAGTAAGACAAATATTAAAAAAAAAAAACCCTCTAAAATGAGTCTGAGAAAAGACACTGTGCAACCTGTAACATATTTGTAATATGTTTTATTTAATAATTTAATATTACTTATTAAAACAAATCCCATTTCCCTCTGTTATAACACCACTTGCAATGGCAAGTTCTGAGGCAAGACTCTCAAGAAATGTAACAACTTTTGCTCTTTAGTAAATTAACCAGGCATTACCATTCACCATTTCTTATAGTGTGGTAAGAGGTACCACAATCATAAATAAAAACCCTAATTTGGAAAAATGTTTTTTGTGTGGCCTTCTCTGTGACATTTCTTTATGCTTAAATGGTTATATCCATTTGGAATTAGTGGGCATGATGGAATTTAGAGGATAGGAATTCTGGTTTTGGACAGAGGTGGGTTTAAAATCTGGGACAGTTAATGTCTCACTACTATGGACATAGGAATTTTTCTAGCACTTTGATGATACTATGACATTTTATATTTTCCATTCTTGAAATGGTGAGGGTATATTTAAAATCTGTCCCAGCTTAATTCTCCACGGTGCTGTAATTCTACACCTACCAAAGTAAAGTGAAAGGTGTGGGGGAGATAGCTATCCACTCAGTTTTGAAGACAGGAAGTTTTCCCTTTTGCCTGTTTATATAATAAAGACAAGAGTGTGGGTTATTGCAAAGCACATTCCTGCTTCCCTGAGTTTTAACCTCACACTTGTAGCACTCCATACCTTTTTGGTTTTAGCTCATCTATAGAGATTTTGGGGTTAGTGAGATAAGTTGTCTCTTCTTTGTTTATATTAGTACTTTTGGCTGGTTTGCTTCCTTCTGCTTCTTATTATTTGGATCTGCCAAAATCCTGGTGCATTGAAATGCCTCCCTCTTTTCAGTTTGCTTTAGTCTGACATCCGGAATCGAGATACTTTTGTTTCAAACTTGGGATGGCTTTTGGGGCTTGTGAAATTCAGTCTCTGGGCTTTGTCTGTAAGTCTCCACTTGATTGGCGTGGGATGTGGAGCTCCCCTGCTTTCAAGTCTGTGGATTTTACTTGCTAGCTATAAATTATTACCTTTTTATTAAACTTCAAGGAGTCTAACCCTTAGGCTGGAGATGGATGTCTTACAAGCACTGAGTCAGTACTTGCTGCAGATAGGGAATGGTTGTTTTTCTTTTCTTTATATTTTTAAAGTAGCTCAAAGATGGTCTAGGCTACTGGGGTAGGTGGTGGCGTTCTCATCGACAGGAGTGTGAGGTCTTGGCTGGATGACAACTTGGGGGAGATATTTTTGGACTCTAGGTCACCTTTAACCTTCCATCTTATTTTAGATGTCACAATTCTGAGCATATTCGTGACAATAACCAGATACTTAGTAATGCAACTATGTTTGAAATACAGTTCTATGATAATACTGTTTGCTATTAATGAGCAATCATCGCCTCCATTATTAATTAGGATGAATGACTGTACTGTGAAATTAGAAATTATGTCATAACTTCTGTTTTCCATCTGTCTTTCTCTGTGATCGTCTCATGCCGTCTGAGATCCTCATTAGGTTGAGGTTTGCATCAGCCAAACTCTGCAAACATAAAAACTGGGTCTGTAGGATCTTGTTTGTCAGTTTAAACAACACTTCCTTCCATCGAGCGGTTATAAAAATGGCCTTCCAACTCTAGTCATTTATAACTCCTCATTTTTTCCTGCTATTTGAAATCACTTAGGAAAGACTTGTTTTCCTTCTAATGTTCTTCTTCATGAGGTATAAGCATGTGAAAGAATATAAAACATTCGCGTTTATATGACATATCTGTTGTAGTACATTACCTCCATAGTCTCTCTAATCCACTCATGGAGCATAATTCAGATTTTGCAGACATTAAATTAACAGTCATAGCTACCATTTTTGGACACTCTTTATGTGAAAATGAGGCTTCAAGTTAGATCCCTTGTGGAAAATAAAGATGGGCCTTACATAGCACGAACTCGGCATTTGCCAAACAAACTAAAATGTGCTAAAAATCACACTGGCATTGCCTAGAAACATATATTAGTAGTTGGCAAATGTTTACTACATATCTCTTGTGCCAGACTGTACATTAAAAAAGTTATTAAACCAGCTCTGCTCATTGTCTCATTATGGCTCCATTCCAATTTTCTTCCACCTCTTTAAGTGCACAGCTCCGTGAACCCAACTAGAAGTCTGCTAAAATCAAGTCCATTATGTTTTATATATTTAGCTTATGAGAGATATATATGATATCTATGCATATAATCCATGTGCGGTCCCCTCAAATATCTACATCAATATGATGAAAATTCTTAGAAATTGCATCTGATTTTAATTCCTTATCTAAGATCATGTGACTTACATTTTTAGGTTTTACGTTTTAGTGCTCTGTTGAGCAGTGATACATAAACAGGAGGTAGAAAGAAATATGTTTTGGTAAATATTTTAAATATGTATCCCTTTTCACTTCCTAGATTTAAGGAGCTCACTGTGCATCGCACACGGGCGGACAAGCTGGACTGAGAGATGCTCACAGCAGGAAGGAAGGGAGCATCTGACAGGGGACAGAAGCCTGTGCCTGAGGACCATGGTGAGGAGCAGAGTGCCTTTGCTGGCTCGTAGCTGGGAGGCTCTGGGCCTCGAGGAAAGAGACCTCCCTGGGGAGTTCACGAAGGGTGGCCGGTGTGCCTCTGCGATGTTCAGCAGAGTCCTTCTGCTTTGAAGAAAGGTGGGGACTGGCTCTTCTCTGTCTTGGTCCTTGGGCTTCCTGTGGGGGAAGAAGCCCAAGCAGGGATGGCCCATGACTCATCTCTAACTTTCCCAGCAAAACGTGCTCGCCTAAATCTTGATCACACAGCACTGTTGCACGGGCGGGTACACAGGACATAACAGCATTTCCAGCCACCTTGTTTTTCCCTTTTTAAGGGTATATATGGACCATTTGGTCTTTTATTCAATAAGTAAGAACTCAGCACCCAATGTCAGGTTGCAATGAGACACCCCGGTAAAGCCAGTCTCTCTTGGCATTGTGAGGGAATGTTCTGTTCTGGGCAAGCAAGTTTTTCACATTTCCCACACATATTAATTTAACTTGCATATATGAAAATTGTAATCACTTTATCAGGAAACATTTCCAAGCATGGCTGCTTCGTGTCTGACCTTTAACCTAACAGAATGGCACAATCTAACCTTCTTGTGATAGACCAGAGTTTCACTAAGGGAACTGGTATTTGGCTGAGCTAGTTGTAGCCAACTTCTGGGGGTGGGGGTGGGTCGACCCGAATATTAACAGGCCCCAGGTCCTTCCACACTTTGAACACTTGTGTCTGCTTGCCCCTTACAGATTTATCCCCCTCCTTTGTTGTTAGTCTTCCACCATCTCTTCCTGTTACGATATTTGTTCAATCAGCCTGCCTCTCTGCCTTTGCTGTTTATAACCTTCAGAGAATTGTGAAACTATGCAGCTCAGCTTATCAGAATTTTATCTAAATCAAGAACACGTCATGATTCAGGTCTCTAGAGGCTCTCCCATGAAGGCAGCATGCACACTGCCGTCGATTTTAATAGCCCAGCGGTTGCCTCTGTCCCTGTTTGTAACTTTTCACTGGATCACAGAGGTTGTTTTACATGTGGTCTCAGAATAAGCATAAACACAAAAGCAGCAGGTATTTTGGTTAAAAAAAAGAAGCCCAAGAATGTATTTTATTGTTTCTAAAAGTATTTTCATGTAGGGAATTTGATTACTGAATGACTTTCCGCTCTGAACTGGATTGTTGAGTTTGCCAGGGAAATCAATTCTGGATAAGTGAGATGTTTTTTTGACTCTCCCTGATTTTTCACTTCACAACAGGGAACAATATATCTAGAGTCATACCCAAAATGGAAGAAATGCTTCATGAAAGTTTTCTTCATGGCAAGCATTTGACTTATATCACCACATTGGTCTTCACAAAATTTCTCTGGGTACTATAATTCTTCCTCTGTCATACAGATGAGGAAACATACCCAAGCTTACTGTTATTGGCTGAACTGTATCCCTCCGAAATTCGTATAATGGAGTCCTAATTCCCAGTACCTTAGAATGTAACCTTACTTGGAGATAAGGTCTTTACAGAAGCAATCAAATTACGAGGATAGGCCCTAATATGGTATGCCCGGTATCCTTATGAGAGGAAATTTGGACGTACATAGGTATGGAGGGAGGACAATGCGAAGACACAGGGCGAAGACTGCCCTCCATGAGCCAAGGAAAGAAGTCTGGAACGGTTCCTTCTCTCATGGCCCTCAGAAGGAACCAGCCCTGCTACTTCCACGATTTTGGACTTCTTGACTCCAGAACTGTGAGACAACAGATTTCTGTTGTTTAAGCCACCCAGACTGTGATACCTTTACAGCAGCCCTAGCAAATGAACACCATCACACGGGCAGTGTGTGACCAAACCATGTAGCCCATGGCTTTACATTCAAGCTAAGGTCTAATGCTCGAGCATATGCATAGTGTCTGTGGTCTTGGATGGTCTGGGGCAGAAGCAGCTGGTCAGTCCAGAGCTGAACTCCCGCCATGAGAACGACTGAGCATCCTCTGAGCTCATTCATGGGCAGAGCAGGAGCCTGTGAGCTAAAGGCTGTGGTGCTGAAAATCCTTAGTCCCTTGGCTTCCTTTGGAGGGGTGCTCTGGGGTCGCTTGGCGGAGGCTGTGACGCAACCCAGCATCTGTCTGGAACAAGAGTGAGGCTATTGCTTCTTAAGCATGACTGAGGCCGCTACTGTCATGCTCCTTTTGTTGGCTCTTTTCCCCTGCGAGAGGTGGAGTGAACAAAAGTGAGAGTTTGGGGATGCAGACAAACTGTAATATTTTGGTCAACTGCCTTTAAAAAGAAACAGGAGGATATAATGATCAGAAAGCAAACTTCATCTGTTAAGGAGAAAATAATCAGAAGTGTGGGAGAAGATAAATGTGCTCTTCATTCTGATAAGATGCAGAAGCTGTTCATTAGGAAAAACCAATGATGATGACAGAAAGAATAAATCATCCAACACATAGAAGTCCTTTCAGGTCATAGGCCTTTCATTCAAATGGATCTGGAGAGGTAAATACTCCACTTGTCACATCCATCTCTTCAGCAGCACACGTTATAAGCCAAAACGGAGAGATCCATTCAAAAAGAAGGAATCTTTACATCTTTACACATATTTTAAATGCATCAGTAGCACATTGACCGAGAGGTGATGTCATCTGAATTATTATTCGGTCCTAAAGACCTAGCAGGCATAAAACTCTCAGGCCGAGCATCTCCAAGGAAAGACCATATTTCATAAATTTTTCAACTAGATGTATGTAGAAAAGTCAACATGTTATCAATACAATTATATTTGTAAGTGATATAGATATGTTCCCAGGCATTCCAATTTGTGAAAGTTCATGCTAACAAACATCTAAGATTTAATTTAAATTACTTTGTTTTTGCAAAGATACTCACGGCAGGAAGTGCAAAGAAAGAAATGCCAAGGAGTGCAAAGCCTGCAGAAAGCAATCTTCCCAGCCAAGTTAGGGGAGTTTTGTCTCCATAGCCAATCGTTGTCAATGTAATCTAAAAACAAAATAAATAGAACGTGCAGCTTAAGTACTTGAGAGGAAAGTTAGGACCCATGAACAGGAGGCAAAGCAACGTTTCCACTAAATCATTATTCAACAAGCCTCGTTGGCGCATTTTATTACTGTGCTTTAATTTTCCGTGACGCATAACAGAGCTTCTCTTTGTTTAAGGAAGGGAATAACCTACATACTTGTTCCTTCCTTATAACACAATTTTCCATCTTTTCTAAGTGTATTCAAAGAAAGGTTATTTAAATAAAGTGGATAACCATCAGGGATACAGAAATGATAGCACCATGGATTTAGGACTGGATCAGTACACAAAACAATAATTTATGTTAATTGAGGCTATTTATTACCTTGGCAGGCATCTCCTCGAGGTCTGGCGTGTGCAAGGTACATGTTTTGATTTGTAGTGGAACAAAAATGAGAGGTACATAGTTCTAGTCCTAAGATATTTACGGCATAAGAGGGGAGACATGTCACCCACAAATCACTAAAACACAAAGTAGGGCAAGACAGGTAGTACGATGTATGCCTTTATAATCTGCTTTGGAGATTCAAAGAACAGATGGCTCATCACTAACTTGGGGGGTGCCAAGGAGGCTTTACTGGGGAGATGTTAGCACACCTAGGCTTTGAAGGAGAAGCAATATTTTGAGAGGCAGACGTGATGAAGAGGGGGATCTAGGGAGGGAAAAGAGGTGACCAGCTGCACAGCATTGAGGACAAATAAGGTAGGTTCTAGAAGGTGTAAGTTGTTCAGTTGGGCTGGAGTGTGGTGGGTCTGAAGAGGATTAGAGGAAGGGGAAATTCACTACATATGCTATAGCTAGATCAGGGAGTGCTTCTGAAAAACAATATTTGGATCACATCTCTGCCAGGATCAGACTGTTCCAGGATTTTTTCATGTGTCTCAGAACAAAGTCCCAGCTCCTCTCCAGGGCCTATAAGGTTCTGCATGACCTGGCATAATGATGAGACAAGTGAATTGGGACTGTATGGGAGGGCAAAATAAAGAGGTGCATTAGGAAGTTCAATACAAAGGCACTCACTAATTCTCTGGGATGAAAGGGAAGACTAAATCAACAAGGACTTAAACATTTCAAGGGAAAGATGGTTGTGCCATAAATAGAAATATGATAATGGGAAATAGAAGATTTTGAAGCAAAGATAGAGAGTTTGGTTTAGCAAAGAAGTGCTTTTTAAATGTTAGCAGGACTCTGATCTAGAAATGTCGAGGAGGAAATTGAGATAGACAGCTCAAGTCTTGAAAGAGAGAGATTGGGTTCGGCTTGAGATTTGAGCTTTGGAATCGGGCACAGGATGATTGTTGAAGACTTGTGAATAAATGAGACTGCAAAGGCTGCGAAGAAGGGGTCTAAGGACATCTCAGGAAACAGACACTTAAAGGATGGAAGGGAAAAGGAAAGTCAGAGAAGAATAAATATTTTAAAAAGTAAGGGAACTAGGGTGCTGGATAGCTCAGTTGGTTAAGTCACTGCCTTCTGCTCAGATCATGATCCAGGAGTTCTGGGATTGAGTCCCGCATCAGACTTCTAGCTCCGTGGGGAGTCTGCTTCTCCCTCTGACCTTCTCCCCTCTCATGCTCTCTCTCTCTCTCACTCTTTCTCTCCCAAATAAATAAACTATATAAAAAGGGAACTAGAAATGCTTTCTATAAATGGAAACTCAATGGAGAAGACAGAGTTTCATAAAGGACCAGGTGATCCCTGGTATCACAGTCTCATAGAAAACCAGGACAACGAGGACTGAGAAAAGATACTGGATAAGGAGAGAGATGATATCTAAGATATCACTGATATCTAAGAGAGTGGTTGCTTTGGTTTTCTCCTCCTATGGGGCCTTTGATAGCAAGGTTACATTTGAGAGGCAGAAATGATAGGAAATAATGCTCCATGATGTCAGACCTTTCAGAAACTTTCAACTCAGTGCTGAGCCCTCTCCAGCTTTCTCCTCTCCTTGCTTCCATGGGTTTTCTCTTGATATCTCTGGTGGCTCCTCTTCCGTGGCATCTCTGGTGGCTTCTCCTCCATGGCATCCCTGGTGGCTCCTCTTCTGTGGCATCCCTGGTGGCTCCTCTTCCGTGGCATCCCTGGTGTTACTCCTCCTCTGTGGCATTGCTGGTGGCTCCTCCTCCATGGCATCGCTGGTGGCTCCTCTTCCGTGGCATCTCCTACACAAGTCACCCTCTGACTATTGTATTCTCAAGGTTTGATTCTGAGTTCTCACTTTTAAAAAATTATTTCCTCTTCTATTCTTTCTTTTTTTTTCTCTTCCCAGGTAATCTTAAGAGTTTGCATGGATTTAAATACCATTTTTATGGCGCACACCAAATCTACACCGCCAGGCCAGATTCCTCTGAGCTCCAGATTCACATATGTGCTGTTGATATATCTATCTGGATGGCACACAGCCATTTAAACTTAACATGTTTAAAACAGAAAACTTATTCTCCCCAAACCTGTCACTCCCCCAAATGCATCCTCTTGCATCCTAATTGAGGGCACCACTGTCCACCCAGTTGCTCATATCAGAAGGCTCAGCCATCCTCATTGCTAGTTTCCCTCCCTTCCTCCTTGAATCTATCAAGTCCCATGGATTCCAGCTCCCAAAGATACTGCCGAATCATCCCCTGCTTGCTGTCTTCTCTGCCAGGGTGTCAAGTCAGGCTGCTGTAGCATTTTCTCAATTGCTTTCTCTACTTTTGCTCTTGATTCCCTCCAGTTCCTTCTCCCCATACCTGTGAGGAAAATTATGTTGTTACTCCCCTTTAAAAATCCTTCAACAGGTACTCATTGAATTCAGAATAAACTCTAAGATTCTAATTATGGCCTGCCTGACATGGTCTCCACCTACCTCTTCAATTTCACCCTTGCTCACTGTTCTTTGGCCACAATGTCCTTTCAGCTCCTCAAATAGGCCAGGTTATTTCTGCCATGGGGCCTTTGCATATCCTGTTTCTTCAGCCAGAACTGCTCTTCTCCCTACCCTTCTCAGAGCTCCTTCTCATTCTTCAAGTCTTATTCAAAATAATCCATCATCAGGGTGGTTTTCCCTACACACTCTGTCTATAATAGGTCATCTGTTACTTTCTATTTCAGCCCCTTGTTTCTTAATAGCACTTACTATAAGTGGTAAGTTTCTGTATGTATCCTAGCAGAGGGGTCCCTATTTCCTTTAACAGAAGGGTAACCATGTCTTTATTATCTCTCTAACATCTAACATGATGCTTGCCACAAAGTAGGAGGACTCAATAAATATGTAGTAAATAAATGAAGAATCCTTTCAAGAACACTGGCAACAAATGGAGTGAGAAAAATAGGGCTAGAACTCCCAGAAACCTCTGACTTATAGGCGGGCTTTCTAGGATGTATTTGTGCATGTCTGCCAAGAGAGTGAGACTGAGGTGGAGAGGAAGAGTGGTAGCTTTATTACAGGTGAGGCAACCATGGAGGAAGAAAAATAGGATCAAGGATTAGCCTTGGCAGTGCGGAAGGACGTGTCTTCTGCCATGGGGGAAAGATGTGGACATAGATAGCATGAGAGAAGGACAATACTGGGAATGCCTGAGTTGGTTCTTCTCCAATTCCCATAAAGGTGAGGGTGGGGTCATTGTGGGAAGTGAAAGGCTTAGAGCTTGGACGGTGACAGTGTGAGAGAGGGCCAAGGACAAATCAGCAAGAGTACAGGGAAGGCTCATCCAAGGCTGGTGAAAGGGAATTTGTAGTACAACCTAGTAGCCAAGTCAACCACACATCACTGACCGAATTAGGGGTGGGGCTCTCCAAGGAATTCCTTGAGATTGCAGAAAAACTATTCCTGGCTCAATTTTGTTATGGGTTCATAATCTTAAATATGTGGGGAACATTTTAATCTATACTTTTTCTGCAAAATAGCTTAATCTTTTTCCAGCAGTTTAATCATAATAAATTGAAGGAGATATTTCATGGTTTGGTCACAGCAATAATGGTACATTTCACGGTAAACTTTACATTCTAGTAATACAGTAGTCCCCCCTTATCCATGAGGGATACATTCCAAGACCCCAATGTATGCTGAACCCTATATCTACTAGGTTTTTTCCTATACACACATACCTATGATAAAGTTTAATACATAAATTAGGTACAGTAAGAGATCAACAACAATAACTTATAATAATAAGAACAATTATAATAATCTATTGTAATAAAAGTTATGTGACTGTGGTCTCTCTTGAAATATAATACTGCACTCACCTTTCTTGTGATGATATAAGATGATAAAATGCCAACGTGATGACATGAGATGAATGATGCAGGCATGATGACGTAGTGTTAGGTTACTACTGACCTTCTGACGTTTAGTCAGAGGACCATCTGCTTCCCAAGGTAATGGAAGCAGTGGAAAGAGAGACCACAGATAAGGGAGAGCTACGGTGCATTTGAGTTATTCTCCTTGGCTCATAGCTCAGAGAGCAGTTTTTTGTTTGTTTGTTTTTTTTAACTGCTTTTAAGTCAGAAGAATGAGACACAGCAAAGTGACGATGTGCCCAGTGTTTTATTCTGAGTAGAGAAGAATGCCTGCTTCTCTCATTCTGAATTTAGAGTTCCTTCCCTCTTACAGGGGTGCTTTGTCAGGGAGAAAAGCAGCCTGTGAACGCTGAGATCTGCCTCTCTGCCCTTCTTGCTCTGCACTGGGTTCAGGCTGGCAGATGACTAGGTGTCCCCCGCTTCGGGGGGCTGGAAGCGCAGGCAGCCAAGCTCAACAACTTCCTCCACTCCAATTTCAAAATCTCTCGGGATGTCGCTTGGTTGAAAGCATAGAGGCCTTTCGTTGCAGGGCTGGGTTAGAGAGGGATCTGGCCACAGGGTTGCAGTTGCGTCTCAGTTGATGCTGGGGAGTGGGACTTTCCTTTGTTTCATGCCTGCTGGGAGCAGGTCCCTTTCTGTGACTGCAAAGGGGGCAACTGGGTTCCCTGAAGGGGACAGATGGGTAGTATCGGGGATGAAACGGACATTTCTAAGATGCATTTACAATAAAACAATGTGAGCCTTCTTTACAAGTTCACACTGAGCCATCAGCTTGATCTGGCCACCGACTTTCTAAGCGATGACCGGTTGTATGCGAGGAGGCCATCCTCAGATGAGGCCTGCATAGATGTTCATCGATTTTTCTGGACTTTTAGGTCAAGTTGTCCTTGAAACACCAGCATGTCTGCCAGAACAGTACAACTACACTATGTTTTTCTTTCCCCAGCCTCTGGATGCCCTGCTAACGATTATCAGCTGGCCCTCTGTAGCTGAACTGAGTAGCAGCTGCCCTCAGGTGGCTTCTGCCACACTTGTGCCAATAAACAATAAACCCAGTTTGTCTCCTAGAAATCCTGTGAATCATTCAGCGGCCAGACCTAGTAATGATGAGTTTCATTGGAATCCAAAGTCAGAGAAAGGTAGGCTCACACAGAAGCCCTAAGACGCTAGCCGGTCAGGGGAGCTCCTGGGACGGCAGCTTGTTTCAGAGAAACTTGAGAGGCTGCCTGTGTGATCTTCAGAGGCTGGACGAAATCCACCATGTTGGACATAATTCCATTTTGGCCCTACTTCCAGAGCTTAAGGAAGATATGCTGGTGAACCTGTGCTGAACTGATGAAATTTTAAAAATGTATTTATGCATTTACTCATGTACTTAAAATGGATTATTGATTCTTTCTTATTGAATTTAGACTATGGTGTTTACAATATCCTTGGAAAGTCTGTGAGGTTTTGATTTTATTTATAAACATGAAAAGATAGATTAAAAAATGTCAACCATCTCTTCCAGTGCAGTTGTAAGGAGACAACTACTTTCACTGAGTGACAGGATGCCATTTACCGCTACATGTATGACCAGAAGTGGAAACAGGTAGACACATTGTCAGGTGGTAGAGGACAAGACAGATCAGGATGTGCGAGGGAACGGCCCCCTTCAGCCTGCTGCCCACCTCAGTCAACCTCCGGAACGCTGCTAGCTTGTGCCGTCTCTTCTGTCGGCCATTTACTTGAAGGTGATTCGACAGATGGGAACAGCTCAGATAAATTTTTGCCCTCACATTCTATATACTCAGTTGCCGCCATGCAGGTGAGAAAAGATATTTTCTGAAAAATCTGTGGGTTGCAAATGTTGCTATAAATGTGTGATTGTGGTAGCAAAGGTGGACTCCGGCCCGAAGTGTGGTTAGTAATTGAGAAACTTTGTCTTTCAGGAATAATACTACAGAACACATGCAAATTCGGGCCCAAGCTTTCTTGACCTTTCTTTCCTCTTTCTTTTCTTCTTTTGTGGGATGGCAGATGCTACGGTCAGATTATAATTTGAACACTGGGTACACTGTAGCTTTTTTTCCCCTTTCAATAACAGAATTAATTCCAGATCAGTAGATATAAGCCCATCCTTCTTCCTTTTAGGTAACAAATCGATAAACATTTATTGGCCTAATTTTGAGAATACAATTATGACTACTAGTTTACAGCTAATTCATTCATGTGAACAAGTTAAGAACATACTATTTGTAGATTTCCAAAGCACAGTAGAGTTTCCCCATAAGGTGGTCCTTCAAAGGAGGATGATTCACATCAACAATTTGTCAACAATCTCTTTCCCTCCCCTCCCCTACCCTCCCCCTTTCTTCTCCCTTCCTCTCCTTCCCCTCCCCCTCCTTCCCCTCACCCTCTACTCTCCTCTCCTCCCCTCCTCTCCCTTCCCTTCCCTTCCCCT
>PITA01008657.1:49696-82956 GCA_004023965.1 Spilogale gracilis | reverse complement strand
GAGAGAGAGAGAGATTGGGGGAGGGCTGGGTGATAGAGACCGAGAGGGAGAGAGAAATATCAGACAGGAAGGCCAGGAAAGGCCTCTCTGGTGAAGAAACAATCGAGTGATAGATGTGATAAGATGTGATTGGATTCTGGATATTTTTAGAGCTTAGGCCCAGAGGATTCACTAGAAGAAGGATATGAGATGGCAGCAGAGATGAAGAATGACTCCAAGGTTTCTGGCTGGTGTAACTAGGAAACTGCAGTTCTCGTTCCTTAAGTTGGAGAAGAAGTTGGACAAGTGGGTTTTTCTTAAGGGGAGTGAGGGGACAGGTCTGGAGACCACTAATGCGTCCCAGTGGGAATGCTGGGTAGGCAGTTCAATGCGAAGGTCCGCATTTGGGGTGAGAGGCTGGAGCTGGGAAACAGAGGATACAGGTCGAATACCCTGGGGCTGGAGGAGGCCAGCTAGGAGAAAGCGCAGTTAAAATCAGGCCTGGGCTTGCGTGTTTACAGTTCAGGAGGAGGAATCAGCAGGGGAGTCTGAGAAGGACTAGCCATGGCCAGGGAAGGAAATGGAGAGGAACTCTGGGCCTGAGGCCAAGACAAGGAACCCTTTCGAGAAGCAAGCAGCGACTGCTTGTGCCAAGGATGTTTGCAAGCTGCCTCAGGAGGAACCCGGCAGAGGATGAGGGGACAGATCAGTGAGGGGGCCACGGGGGACCCTCCCAAGGGCAGCTTTGGCAGAGAGATGGGAAAAGAGGTGGCAACTGGGTAGAGATGACACTCTGAAGGCATTTTTCTGCAAAAAGGAGCAGGGAATGGGCAGGAGCTGAAGGTGGATACAGGACTGTGAGATGAGTATTTAAAGCAGGGTGACTGACAGCTTGTGGGTGAACCGCACCAGTGATCCTGTGGAGAGAAAAGACTGAGTGATGTGGCACGGACAGAGGGCAAGCACAGGAGCGAAGGGCTGGGGTCGGGGGTGGGGTGGACTCCCCAGTGGGGGGCTGGCCTTGGGTGAAGGCAGAGACAAAACATCTACTGTGTGGAAAAATGTAAAACAAAATTTTTTAAATCTAAAGCAATGTCAAGCAATGTAAGATTCCATCTCACTTAATCCTTGCAATAACCTGGTCAGGCGGCATCATATTATCTCCGTGCTATGGAGAATCACAGGGCACATGTGGGAAAGGCTTTAGATGTAGGTGAGAAAATGAACAGTCAGGGAAAGCTGTGGGTGGAAGTGTGTTTGATGTGGGCCTGAAGAGTGGGTTGCTTCTACATATGTGGAAGGGGCTAAGAAGAGAATTCCAAAAATATGAAAAATGAGAATCCCATAAATATGTAAAGAGGCACAAAAGAGAAGAATGGATGCTGTTGTAGCATGTACCTCAGAACTAGACTGCGTGGGTTCAAGTCCTAATCCTTGTACCTAACAGCGGTGTGACCTTAGGCATATTACCTAACTTCTCTGTGTCTTAGTTTTCTCACTTACACAATGAGGATAACAACGAGGAGTATGGTGAGGAATACGCACACCTGTCCCTATGTCCATAACAAGTACATGTTGGAATTATGCCTAATAAATAATGAGTTTTTGCAAGAGGCAAAGTTTTGCAACTTTGCAAATATTTGCAACTATTTGCAAATAATGAGTTTTTGCAAATTGCAAGTTTTAGTTATTATTTTATTGTTAGTCACAACATGATTAAAGAGAAAAAAGTGTAACTTTTTTCTCTGTACGTGGGTATAGACTTCCAGCAAGCCTCCTTTTGGGGGTCATTGGAAGGTATTCTGCTTCTAGGTTCCTCCTCCTGAAGGAGAATCATGGATACACAAGCAAAATTGGTCACGGTCCCATTCAGCGTTTAAGAAGCATTTCTTGACCATCTACTCCCACTCAAGCTCTGTGCTAACCAGGATTTAGAGCCTAAAGACAAATGGCAGAATTCCTGTGCCCAAGCTGCTCCTGGCCACCAGGACACAGGCACGTGAACAGACTGGGATCATTTAATCCAAGGGCCATTCTCGCACTGGGACTTTGGAGGAAATGTATCAGATGCGAGTTAAGAGCACTGGCTTCTGATTCCAACTGTTTGGACTTGAGACTTAGCTCTGTGACTTTACTAAGAGTGGGTGGTGTGTGTCACTTTCCTCACCTATAACGTGGAGAGAGCAGCGCCTGATATGAGGTCATGTGAGCAGCAAATGAGATGATAGTGGCCCAGCCTGGAGCACATGGCCAGGGACTCTCGCCGAGCTGCTCGGCTTCCCCTTCTGGAGCCTCCTTCTCACAACTGTTGTGGTTTGCATGACTCAGAATAGCAAGTCCTTCTTTGGAGCTCTTGAAGAAGTCTTCCTGGGAGGCCTCAACTGGACCTGACTTTTAAGAGATGAGCAGGGCTTTATAGCAGAAACATGATAGAACCTACTCAGGGAAAGGAAATGGCTCAGGGCAAGTCACATGACCCTGGTCCCTTCAGGAAAAAAGAGCATCTCTGCTTATCTGTTCAAGAGCCCAGAAAAGACTCCCCCCTCACCATGCTGGGTGCCAAATTAGGTCCACTGGAAAATATCAAGCAAAGTTCCTCATACTTCACTGTTTCTCTTATCTCTGTCCTGTCTGACATGGTTTCTTTTTGCTTTTGATTGAGATTCTGTGCCTCTAATCCTGGAATCATTTCGCTAGATGAATGCTTCCCCACCGTGGTGTCTAATAAGGTCCATAGAGAAGAGAAGACAATCCAATTGTCCTCTCGAAGCCCTGTCTGTGCACTGGCATTATTTAGTCGACTTTTTCCCCTTTGTATTTTCTAATTTCAAGTTTAAGTAGAGCATGGTCAGAAAACCAGTCCCCTTTGCATGGTTATGAAAAGCTATGTGACCAGCAATGGTTAAAACAGCTTGCATTCCTGTAGCAGCTAATGTTTTGCAAAATGTGTTTTGCCTGTGTTTTCAAAATGTGTCTCCACAACAGCCTCGGTATTTGTCATCGTTTCATTCAATAAAAATCTGTTGACTGCCTATTAAGTACTTGGTATTGTTCTAGAGCTGGGGTATAATGGAGGGCAAAACTACGTGTGGGTCCTGCTCCCAGGAAGCTTTTGGTCTAGGAGGGAAACTGACATTCTCAGAACAGTTTTACCATGCTGTTCATGAAGACAGGCTACGACAGGTGCTCTGAAGCAGCCTGCTTCCCTAAGAGCTATGACCATGATCACCCGAGGGCCAGGGATGGCTTCTCGTCTTGAGCTGAGAGTCCAAGGCCAGAATTAACAAGGAATGGGGCTAAGGGAGAGAGAGGCTTCCCAAAAGTCTATGGTGGAAGGAAGATTCCTGAGGAACCAAGAACAGCCTGTGTGACTGGAGAGCAGACAAGATGGCGTGTGCTCAGTCAGACAGGAAAGTCAGGCAAGGATCTGACCACACATGGCCTGCCAGGCCATGGGGAGCCACTGAGAGCTTTTCAATGCAAGCACTTTTTCTGTCTGAGGGGGTTTTAGAGGGGGAGATACAATATTTTTTGTTGTTGTTGTTTTGTTTTTTTTAAATATTTTGACTGTGATCAGGAGAACCAAACCTCGAGATCTGATGGATGAAGAAACAGGCTTGAAGGCTGAAGGTGAGAGCAGGAAGGAAAAAAAACTATTATTTGTGGACCACATATTGTTGATTTACCCTATTTATGAATGTGTTACTATATCATGTGCTCAGATAATGTCTGGGACATAGTAAATGCAATATGAGTGAAAACCAAGTATTATTATTGTTACTGTTATTGTTATTATTGCTACTACTTTGATTATTACCCTGTGTGTGGCATTCTGAATATATTTCTTTGCAGTCACTCTAAGGCGTACCATCATCCATGTTTTAAAAATGAGGAAACTAAGACTCTGAGAGGTTGAATAAATCCCCAATATCACCCAGTTGGCAAGTGGCAGAGCTAAAATTCAAAGCCCATGAACTTCATGTGTTGAGAAAACAATGTCAAGATGAACTGGGAAGAAAACCTGTCTTTTAAGTAGAATGGTTCCATCCACTAAGAAGCCCAGAAATTGCTGAATTTCTTTTTAAATGTTTTATTCATTTATTTATCTGAGAGAGAGAGAGAGAGAGAGAGAGAACACAATTAGGGGCAGGGACAGAAGAAGAGGGAGAGAGAATCTCAGGCAGACTCCATGCTGCGTGCAGAGCCCGGATATGGGGCTCAATCCCACCACCCATGAGGTGATGACCTGAGCCGAAATCAAGAGTTGGGTGCTCAACCAACTGAGCCACCCAGGTGCCCCAGCAATTGTTGAAGCTTTCAAAGTGGTTCTCAAATTAATCTTAAGGGGATGGTTTGTGTATTTCTACTTATTTGGTTTTCACAGGGATATACACCAATTATTCCTTCTCTGCCCCTTAGTTAAATAAAATATGAAGTTTGCAACCATAACTTTTCTAGAAGAGACTACAGGGTAACATAATAGTGAACAATATAAAAACTCAAGCTCAGATTCATTCTCACATAGGTTTCTCCTCAGACAAACTCTAAGTTAGTGTAACTAGTTGAGTGACACTGTGATGTATTTGAGGAAACTATTCATTACTTAAGATAATGTATTAAAAAAAGGAATCTTGACTATCTAAGAAAGTACATGAGACTGCAAAACACACAGCACCTATCATGTACCAAGCTTCCTAAAGAATTGGAATGATCACATTGGATTCTCAACATCCTGGGAATAAGTCTTTTTATTTCCATTTTATATTTTATTTTATTTTTAAAGATTTATTTTTTTATTTGACAGAGAGAAACACAGCCAGAGAGGGAACACAAGCAGGGGGAGTGAGAGAGGGAGAAGCAGGCTTCCCGCTGAGCCGGGAGTCCAATGGGGGACTCGATCTCCTAACTCCGGGATCATGACCTGAGCTGAAGGCAGATGCTTAACGACCCAGGCACCCATATTTCCATTTTTTTAGGTAAAATTGAGCATAGGGAAATTAAGTGACTAGGCCCTGCTTGCTATTTAACTCATGCCTTCTCCACTCAGCTCCCGCACCTCCTTCACGAGGTTAAGTTTTGTCACAGGCTACTATCCCCACCCATTGCCTATTAGTGTCACAGCAGATTAAAAGACAGGTCTCTTCACCCCCCCATCCCTTAAACCTGGTGACAGCTGACAAATTAGAAATCATTTTGAAGGGAATAAAATGGGTTTTCCATTTTGATGGAATACAACAGTTAAATTTGGTTAAAAAAAAGTTCAAGAAAGTTCTTGGGGGTGGTAATTTATATGAGGTAGGAACTTTAGTTCGATTAATACACAAAATAGCAACTGAATAGACCAAGTATTTGGGTTCTCAAAATCTAAACTAGGAGGAGAGGATGGGGGACCAACTAGAAATAGAAAGCCATCTAGGCATCTTCCTATATGAGTTTAAATCTTTTGTATATGGGAAGTTCCCCTGGAGATATCTATCCATGCCACTCCATATCCCTCCTCAATATACATAGAGACTTATTAAGTTTCTCACTATAAGAGAAAAGATTTCTCAGTGGGTCATCTCTTGTAGCCACCAATAAAGTTTTTAAGGGAAATATCTAATGGGAAAAAAAAATCCTTAAGCTACCAAGGTCTGTGAAAAATACCATGCCTGGTCTCAGTTGAAGGGTGATCCCAAACTTCTACTTGCTTTTCCTGGGGGTAATGACTGAAAATCACTTCACAGTATAATAAACACTTCTCTTGGTTTCTCTACACAGCCCCCGGTCCCCAGCTCCTACTCCGAGGATGAAAAACAAGGGTGGGTTTTCACAACAGGCTGCTCACCAGCTCCATTCCCGAGACTGTGGCTAGACAGAGGTGGGGGGGCAGCGTCTCATGGCCCCAGCGTCTTCAGTCAGCACTGCTTGTAGGACAACCCTCAGGCTGAAAAGCAGCCAGTCAGTTGCTTTTCTTGAAACTGCTCTTTTTCAAGGATGTGGCAGATCAAGAGAAACAGGCAGATTACATACAGAATATGCACAACCAGCTACTGGCTCCAGAAACGACGAAACCTGCAGTGCTTAGATGAAGGCGAATTGCCAGAACGTTGACAAGGCGCGCGCGCGCACACACACACATACACACACACCTGCACACAGAAAGTACACACACACAGACGCAGAGCACGCTAGGTTAGAAGGCAGCGGAGGAGGTCCCCAAAAGGACCGGCAACTGGGGACAGTTTGTATGAGGCTCAGCTCACCCTCACTGTAAGGCATCAACTCAGGACCCCCACGAACCCCATTTCCAGCAAGTGCTGAAAGTCGACTGTGTCTTCCTGCTCTGCAACCCAAGTCCAGACTCTGAGCAAAGCAATCCAAAAACCAACACTCCACAGTCATGTAGTACGCTAATTCTATTTTGCTAATTGCTTTCTTGGGCATGCACCAAGTTATTAAACAGACAATGACAAGACACAGAGCTTAGATAAATGTATGTGGCAGCACCTACTGAAAACGTTCTTCCTTAACAGGAGTTCCAATTACTTGTTTGCTTGTGAAGTCGAATAAGGGAAACGGGCAAAATATTTCTGATTTTTTTCAACTCGGCTAGATCAGCTTTGAGATCACCTTTGCAACATTATCCTGCCCTTTAGAAAATATTTCCCTTTCCTTACAGAAGACAAGACTGATTTTAGAAGCAGATCTAAGTCTGTTAGATAAAAGCTTTTGCCAGGAACGACAGTCATCTGCTAGCTACAGAAAGCAGTATCGGCAGAACCGGGGGGAAGTCATACATCAGCCCACTTTTTCCCACCCACCCAGACACTCTCCCTCTCTGGTCTGTACCTTCCGTGTGGCAGCTGGAAGAGAGGATGGTATTCGGAGGTCTGAAGATGTAAGGCAGGTAACGAGAGAAGCATTTCATCTTCCAACAAAAATACAAAATAAAAATCTAAATAAAAAACCAGTCTCCTGAATCCATAAGGATTCTCTTGGCCTTTAAAGCTGGCTACATCACCAATATGTTTAGGTAGGTTCTCCCCTGGATCTGCAAAGCTGGGAAGCCCGAGGAACAACTGGAGATGGGGCCCATTTTGCCATCAGCGCCAGGAAGCACTGCCTTACATTTCTGCATGCAGCTCAAACTCAGAAGCCCCCAAGCAAGCCGGGATATAGCCTCTTCATTGGCTGCAGTTTCTCTGAGCAGGATTTGCTGAGTAAGTCAGTCCTGCCTGTAAACACACGCTGAAATGCCCTGCCTGAAACCTCTACCTTTTCCCGTGTGGTCAGTTTCTCCTCCTGCAAGAGAAATCCAGCAGGATAGGGGAGCACTGAGGATAAGTGACCATCTCTTCTTTAGCTAGAAGATCAGATGAAACAAAGGCAGCACAGTGTTCCACCCTGGAGAGAGACGGCTGTTAAAAGAGCCACCCGTGATGCTATGAGTCTCAGGAATATTAAAGTACAGTGCAATGAAATGGGTCTCTGTCCTTGCTTCATCTAGATTTAGCACTATGGTTTTTTTAACACGAAAGTCCAAACAATAGGACCATTTATCATTTAGGTGAAGCCCAAAGCTGGGGTGAGTAGCCGGTGACAGAGGGCTAACACAGACAGATTCTGTGCTCCACTACAGTCTTTTTTTCCTGCCAGCCTTCACACCGAGGCAGTAACCTGGTTCTGAGTTATTTGCTGTGCGAATTTAAAGCCGCAACACAAGAATGAAGGCTAAGCCCAAGGAAACTGACCCTTACATTGACTGGTGTGCCCCGATGGCATGAAAAAGTAAGTTGATCTACGAATTATGACTTAACCAAAACACTCAGATTTCACAAGAGGAAGAGAGGGAATGAGAATAGCCCTCGAGGACAGGTCGAACTACCACACAAATTTGGATGGGGGGACTGGTTTGGTTTTGACCCATGAAATAATAATGATTTTGGAAACCTTATCACCAGAAGACAAGCACAAGGTATTGGTTTGGGATTGATAAGTTCTGCCAAAGACACTACTGTCTGTGCTAGAGAAGAGGTGAATGTCCTCAGTGCTATAATCAGAGGCACAAGGAAATGATGTAACAGTCTATGAAAGAAAACCAGTATTGCCCTGAGAGGGATTTTTAAAAATAAGATTTAACATAAAATTTTAAAATAAGATTTAATATAAAAATATAAAATGTCTTGCTCTAATTGCACTAGAAAGGATTAAATACCTAGGAATAAATTTAACCAAAGAGATGAGTGAGAGATTTGCACCTTGAAAACTATAAGACGCTGGTAAAAGAAATTAAAGACAACATGAAAACAAATGAAAAGACATATCATGTTCGTGGATTGTAAGAATTAATGTAGTTAAAATGTCCATACTGCCCAAAGCCATCTACAGATTTAATGCAATCCCTATAAAAATACCAATAGCACTTTCCACAGAACTACAACAAATAATCCTACAGTTTATAAAGAACCACAGAATACCTCAAACAGCCAAAGCCATCTTGAGGAAAAAAACAAAGCTGGAGGTATCATAATTCCAGATTTCAAGATATACTACAAAGCTATAGTAATCAAAACAGGATGGTTAACAGCACAAAAAAAGACCTATAGATCAATGGAATAGGATAGACAGCCCAGAACAAACCCATACAGATGGCCAACAGCACACAAAGACATAGATGCTCAACATCACCAATCAGTAGAGAAATGCAAGTCAAAACCACAGTGAGATACCACCTCACATCGGTCCCAATGCGGTCTCAAAAAGACAGGAAACAACAAGCATCTGTGAGCTGTGGAGGAAAAGGAACCCTTGTGCACTGTTGATGGGAATGTAAAATGGTGCAACCATTGTGGAAATCAATACAGAGATGTCTCAAAAAAGTAAAAATAGAAATACCTGATGATTCAGTAATTCCACTACTGGGCACTTCCCTAAAGAAAATGAAAACACTGATTCAAAATAATATAGGCATCTCTGTTTACTGCAGGATTATTTACAATAACCAAGATATGAAAGCAACCCAAGTGCCCATCAATAGATGAATGGATGAATAAGATGTAGAAGATATATCTATATATAGAGATAGATAGAGATTTATAAAATAGAATATTACTCAGCCATAAAAAAGAATGAGATCTTGCCATGTGCAACAATACGGTTGGGCCTAGAAGGTATCACTTTTGGATCATTGTGACAGGATAACAAACTATTGGCAGAGACAGGATGTCTAGCCCTTCAAAGGTCATATAACCCATCACTTCCTTAGACCTAGACACCTGGCAAGGTTGGGCCGTCCCAAGTACCAAGTAAGGTGCTATTTAAACAACGCCTAAATGGTCCTTATTAGCTTATTAGCTAAGGAAAATAAGTCAGAAAGAAAAACAAATACCATATAATTTTACTCATATGTGGAATCTAAAAAACAATCTAGGGTGCTTCAGTGGCTCAGTCATTAAGCATCTGCCTTCGGCTCAGGTTATGATCCTGGAGTCCTGGCATGAAGTCCTGCATCGGGCTCCCTGCTGGGCAGGAAGCCTGTCTCTTCCTCTCTCCCTCCCCCTGCATGTGTTCCCTCTCTAGCTGTTTCTCACTGTCAAACAAATAAAAATAAATCAACAAAGAAAGAAAGAAAGAAAGCAAAGAAAGAAGGAACAACCTAACAAATAAAAATAAACAAAAAACCAAATACACTCTTGAAGAGCAAACTGATGGTTGACAGAGAGGAGTGGGTGGGGAAATAGTTTTGGGGGGTTAAGAGGTACAAACATTCAGTTATAAAATAAATAAGTCACAGTGGTAAAAAGAATGGCAGAGGAAATAGAGTCAATAATACTGTAATAAATAGGATGACAGATGGTGACTACATTTATCACGGTGAGCACAAAGTAATACACAGAATTGTTGAATCAGTATGTTGTACACCTGAAATTAATACATTGTATGTCCATTTACTTCCATTAAGAAAATGTGTGCCTTGAAATCTGGTAGGGTATTTTTTTAATCCTTCATTGCTTCTCCTCTTTACACATACACTTAGCATTGGAGAAACAGACTGGGCTGTCCAGAGAAGCAAAAACTTCGAGCCATGAAGTAATTATGGTCTTTGTCCAGGCTATGATATATAAATACACCTTCCACCAAGATGCTTTCTGACTTTTGGATCATTGTGACAGGATGACAAACTATTGGCAGAGACAGGATGTTTAGCCCTTCACAGGTCATATAACCATCACTTCCTTAGACCCAGACACCCGGCAAGGTTGGGCCGTCCCAAGTACCAAGTAAGGTGCTATTTAAACAATGCCTAAATGGTCCTGTTTGGCTGTCTAGGTCATCTTAGCCTTGTGACCCAAGAGCATATCTGGAGGTGTCTTCCTGATATCTTCACTGCACATGTGACCTGTATTCAGCGGAGTGGAAAGAGGGTGGGCTTTGGGGTCAATCTGACCCAAATTTGAATCCCTGTGTATTGCTTTACCAGTTGGGTGGATCTATACCAACTCTAACACGTTTTCTGTATCCATAGCATGGGAACCGTGGCAGGGTTTTCCCTGTGCATTCTCAGACTGAGTAAGAGAAGAAGCGCATGAAGCACCCAGTGCACGGTGGCCACGTGATCAATGGTTACTACTGATGCTGGGCTTACTGTTGCTATGCACCTGCTCTGACCTTCTGTGGCCAGACATGAACCTGAGAGCAGAGACAGAACAGGTGTGATGAGGAGGGTGATGCCACAGCGAGACAGCCAGAGTTGAAGCGTGTCTTTGATACTGACTTACTGTGTCATCTTGGGCAAAGGACGTCACACCTCTAAGCCTCATTACGTAGCTAATAGGGATAACAACAGAATCTCACATGATATGGTAAGGGCCAAAGAGGGTGGCTGATATGAAAGGTTTAGTACAGTGCCTAGCAAAATGTAAGCGCTTCCTAAGTTTAATTTCTCTGTCTACAGCAGTAACATCAGCCCTGAATCACAGTATCTTACTGCATTTACTTACCCATCTTGCCTGCACAACGAAACTGTAAACTTCCTGAGGGAAATATCAATGTCTAATTCATCTTGGTGCCCCAAGTGCCTGGCAGAGTACTCAATAATTATTAGCTGAAGGAGTGAATGGATGGATGGATGGATAGATAGAGAAATCAATATATATGGGAGAAAACTTTTGAAAGATGCTTGAGACTTCTTTGTGGAGGTCTTTCACAGCACAAAGGAACTTGAGCCCATTACAAAGCTGGAATATATTACTCAGGCAAAGATATTATGTAATTCATGAATCGACATGCTTCTACTTGACACAATTTAGTCTTAAATAAACAGTAGGCATTTAGTATATACCTTCTGAGTCAATAGCAGGCACTTAGTAAATACTTCCTGAGTGAAAAACCATTCATGGATTACGGTGCCCATAAGTTAAGTGAAAGAACTAAGCAACTACCCTTGCACCCTGCAAAAAAAAAAAAGTCTGTCTCTTACATTAGAAACAAAAGATCAGTGAGGATCAGTGAGATTGGCACATAGGTTCCAAATCACCCACTCCAATCCAGCCAATACCTCTCAACCTCCTTTGAAAGCGTCTTTTCCAATCCCATTTTAAAATCACTGATTTTGTGCCTGCCCAGTGCACCCTACCCACCCAGATGTAGAATGGGCAAGGAGCAGAAAGAACTGATGTGAAACCTCCTCAATCAGATGGTTCTGATGCAGTTAGTTTTCGCTGTACCATTTCAAGTGTTTCAATGTGCTTTTGTATCTTTCCTTCTCTTTGATTCTCTGTACCGTTCCATTTTACAGAAGGGAAAACAGGCTGAGAGGATATAATCATTATCCAAAACCAGCCTCACTTAGTGAACTTGCAGATTTCAGAGTCATCAATCCTCTGAATTCAGACTCTCTCTCTCTCTCTTAAGATTTCATTCATTTTTGAGAGACAGACAGAGAGAGAGAGAGAGAATGAACAAGGGAGGAGCAATGGAAAAAGCAGACTCACGGCTGAGCAGAGAGCCGGATGCGGACTCGATCCCAGGATCCCGGGAACATGACCTGAGCTGAAGGTGCATACCAACTAAGCCACCCGGTGCCCTGACTCAGACTCCCTGAGGGCAGACAAGGAATCTGCATGTTCCAGATGCCAAGTGATTCTTATCTGAGTTTGAGAACCTCTGGAGTGAGGTCTTTCACTTCATGTTTGGCTTGAAAGGTAAGGGTTACAGAAAGTTTTCCAAATACTTTTGTCCCAAATCGTGTGTCTCACTGCTTTGGGCCAACATTTTGTTGGCATTAGTGAGTGATGGAGTGATTTATTGACTCCTGCTCTAAAGGAGTATATTTTCCAGAAAAAAAAAAAAGAGAGAGAGAAAAAGAAGCCCTAATAAATTGTTACATTACAGCATCACAGGCATTATGATGGAAAGAAAGGGTCTGAAAGATTCTTTGGGATTACAGAGCCCCCAAAAGTCATTGTTAGAGATCCAGTCTTGGGCATTAGGCATTATTTACAAAAAGCGCCTATTGAAAGGCAATTCTCTTACTGGGAGTCACAGCAAATAAATAGTTAGCAGTAATTAACCCCATCAGCGCAGAGGCCCCAAAAGTCATTGTTAGAGATCCAGTCTTGGGCATTAGGCATTATTTACAAAAAGCGCCTATTGAAAGGCAATTCTCTTACTGGGAGTCACAGCAAATAAACAGTTAGCAGTAATTAACCCCATCACCGGAATGAGACTGTGATCCAACAGATGTCATCGCAGATAAAAGCAGGACTAGCAAGACAGGAAGGGTCTTTCTAAGGAGACATGGAGACAGGAGACTCAAAGGCATCTACAGAGGTGCCTGGAGGGAGGGCTCAAGAGCGCAGAGCCATCTCTGAAAGGGAAACCAGGAGCCCAGGAGGAGGGAAAGATAAAGTGACCCATTTTAGGTGCCATGTGAGAAGGGCCCTGGAGTCTTGCAGAACAGAGCCCAGAGACAGGAAATTCCCCAGACGATTTCCACATGTCAGGTTCTGACATCCAGTTGCAGAAAAAAAAAAAAGCAATTCACTGGGAGATTGTTGAGCGCTGCACAATGGACTGGGGTGCTCCAAGCTTTCCTTGAGACCATGTCCTGGGAGATCAGAAGCATTCGCTTTGGTGTTGCAAAGCCCCAGCTGGAGCCCGCGCCTCGGAGCCTCCCAACAGCCCGCTGGCTGTGCCTGTACTTGTTGCCCACCCCCACTGAAGCCCGCTTCTTCTGGGAAAGTTACCCTGATCGTTCTCTTTTCACAGGTCCTTACAACCCCCTCTGGGGGACGTTTCATCATTGCAGTTTTTCATTTTGCTCAGAAGGAAAGTAAATCCCAAGAAAACAAAAATTAGCTTATTTAAGATCGGTCAGGATGAGCATGGCCACGATTTCACTTTTAAGGCAAAGCAAAGCACACTGCTCTTCATTCTTCAAGTCTTAAATAAAATGTCACATCTTCAGGGAGAGGCTTCTTAATACCTCAGACTGTGCCGAGTCCTCCTGCCACAGGCTCTCAAATACCATCCTTTCCTTTCAAAGCACCCATTCATTACTGAACATATTTACTGAGCACCTACTTCAATCAGGCACTGTACATGGTGCTAAAGAATCACTAGTAAACAAGCCAGAAGAGATACTGGCCCTTTTCTTCAGGGGTAATTATCATTCCATCATATAAGATTGTGGTGAAGATTACATGAGCTAATTCATGAAAGTGTTCAGAATTTTGTGTGGCATGAAGTACACTTTGATAATTGCTGTTGAGTATCTAATTCATTCTCCAGACTCTAAGTGGTGGCAGGGTACAGTTTTGAATTTTCTCTGCTGAATCTCGAGTATGAGGTTCACTGCCTGGTGCATAGTAGGAATTCAATAAGTCTGTGCTGAACTGAATTGATTCGGACTGAAACAGGCAGAATTCTGACATACTTTTCATCCCCTCCCCAACAATGTCCAGCCAATATGTGAAATTCACAGCTTGGTACATTCTGATTTGGAAGGAAGAGGAACCTCTTTTTTGGTTAGCTCCTTCATCCATTCAGATAATCTTTTTAGCAGTTATTAAACATTAGACTTCTAGATATTGGAGATAAAACAGTGCATAATACAGTGAGGTTTAGCTCATTGAATGTATATTCTAGAAGGAGAGAGACAATAAACAGGTAAACATTGTATCAACAAAGTTATTTCAGATTGTGAAAAGGAACGATTCAGTAATTTATCCAAAGAAAACAAAAACACTAACTCAAAAAGATAGATGCAATGCCATGTTTATGTGCAGCATTATTTACAGTAGCCAAGATATGGAAACAACCAATGTGTCAATTGATGAATGAATGGATAAACAAAACGTGGCATCTATACATACAAAATGTAATATTATTCAGCCATAATGAAGAAGGAAATCTTGCCATTTACAACAACATGAATGGACCTTGAAGATATAATGCTAAGTGAAATGGGATGGAGACAAATACCATATGATCTCACTTATATATGGAATCTAAAACAAAACAAGCAACCCCCTTCCCCAACTCAGGTACAGAGAACAGACTGATGGCTGCCAGAGGTGAAGTGGGTGGGGTGTGGCCAACATGGGTGAAGGAGGGCAAAAGGTACAGGCTTACCGATGCAAAATAAGTAAGTCATGGGGATGTAATGCATAGCACGGTGACTACACTTAATACTATACTGCATATTTTAAAGTTGCTAAGAGAGGAGATCTTAAAAGTTCTCATTATTAGACAAAATCTCTGTAACTATGTGTGGTGATGAAAGCTAATCACGCTTATTGTGGTGATCATTTCACAGTATAATAAGCATGGAATCCTTACACTATACACCCAAGACTAAGGTAATGTTACATGTCAATCATACCTCTGTTTTTTAGAAAGAAGAATGAAGAAAGTAAAATGCGGATTGTGATAGAGAGTGACTATGTGGCTTAGATGGTCAGCTGGGGCCTGAAAGACAACTTGCCTGGCCAAGAAATGGTTTTGGCTCATGCTCATACCCAACCCTGCTGCAGCCTGTACGTTTTCTTTCAGAGCAGTTTTGTCTTCTACCTTAATTAGTTAGCAATCTAATTCTTTTAAGCTAATAGTTAGCTTTTGTCTGGGATCAGCGGGGACACAGACTATGCTGTGTTGTTCACCATTGCCTCCCCCAGACTTCCCTGGAAGACCAGCAGAGACCTGATTCTCACGGTTGGTAGGGAGTCTGGACCAATGGCTCAGATGGTTCTCTAGGCGTGTGACTAAAGCAAGGAAGAGGTGGGCAGGTATTTGAAGAGAGAGGACAGGCTTGATTTAAAGCAGATACAAAGGGAAATATAGAACCTAGCTCGATACAACAGAAGATTTTGGCTTTTAGTGAAAAGACTACGCAGTGAAAAGCATAATAAAGCCAAGCACATTTTCCACCAAATTTTATAAACTAATTCTCACAGTAGTTACAAAAAATAGACAGCTTCTCCTCATTATAAAGAGAGATCAGAGAAAGTTGGCAATATTTTTTCATTCTAAAGCATATGAACAGGACTTGATTTTCATAATGATAACAGTAATGACACCAACCATCAAATCTGAGTTCTTACTAGGTCCAGTTCCTCTGTGAACCACATTACCTAATACATCTCATTTAATTCTCTTGAAAAACTTATAATAAAGACAATGTTATTATCGTATCTGTTTATACATGAGGAAATGTGCACAGAGACATTAAATAACTTTCCAAGTGAGAGCAAATGGAGGGAATAAGTTTCCAGTGCAGACTTCTCATTCTGCACCCCCACTATGTCTGGAGGCTGGGCTGTTTCTGGGCTACATGATCTTGACATTCTCTTTCCTGGTAGTCTGGTAGGGAACAGAACACCTGGAAAGACACTCAACTTCTGTGTCTGCTGATATGGAATTGGTGGGTATTTGATCAGGTGGTCAAATTTACTTCTGCTCCATTTGAAAGAAAGGGTTTGCTAATGACTAGTATCATTATGTGGGGGAACTATAATGAAATCCACACCCCTACTCATCAGTGCTTCCAGAAACTCAAGATGCATTGAAGGATTACTTTTTCCAAGATAGAGTGCCAAGGACCATGGGAGTGGAGGAATATGTAAGGCAGAGAGTGTAAAGATGAGTGGGGAGGTAACTCGATGAAAAATATGAATATATTACCAATTACAGAAGGGCCATAAGAGCATAACAGATAAAGTGTAGACTAGGAAAATCACACATGTAATTGGGACATTGGGTTGGATTCCATGAAGACTTCCTGGAAGTGGCAGCATCTGAGATAGGCTTTGAAGGACAAGGAGAGTTTGAATCTGTGGAGATGTGAGTGGGAAGAACATGCTGGTAGGAATTAAAAATTAGAGCAACAGTTTGATGGTAGGAAACCTCAAGAATCATTCAGGGGAAAATGAGTTCATCTGTTTATTAGTCTATGTAATACCACTAAAGATGGTTTTTAATGCTACTTTGTGAACATGAAAATAGTATTTCCTTAAGATTTTACTACAGAGCTATTCACAACCCAAATTTACCCTATTTATTCTAAATTAATGAAATTATGACACATTTTAAACCAATAAAGCAGATTCCGACTTCACCGTTTGGGTTAGACACTAATTAGCTCTCCTTTGGAAATAGGAGACTTCAACCTCCCTTATCCGAGCTGAACGAAGAAGTGCCCAATTATTCAGTCTGTACAGTGCCTCAAAGCCTTTGGAAGAAGAACTCCTTCCAAAGTCAATCCAGAATGTGCTTCCATTTCCTCAAAAGGACTTGCTTTGTCTGTTTTTCTCCTGCACAGTTCTGGGCTTTGATTAAACCATAAACAAATGAAAAGGAATCAATATGCTAAGATAATCACAGGCTATCTGTTTGGGTCTTCATCCTCATGAGGAGACAGCGCCATTTCCTTCCCGGTAGATGAGAACATGAGAGGATTTTGAGGCAACCCAGCACGTGTAGCTAGGTGGCAAGATCTTAGCTTCCTGACCCTTAGGGCATCCTTTAGAGATAAAAGAGAAGGTTTGAGTGATTAGTTTTAATGCCTTCTGTAGAAAACGCTTTTGACACAAGTTTTCTCTTGATTCTGAAAGGCCATAATGGTCAATCTTTCAGGAGACAGTGGGGGAGAACGTGCTCAACGTGCTGTTCCTGAGGTCCAGGGAGAAGGCTTGCTGGTTCAGTGAAGACGCCCCCAGGGAACTGACACCCTGCATATAGACTGGGCACAATTCTGTGTGTCCTGCAGAGTATTTAGTTTTTGATTCAAATGTCAGGCCTTTTGAAAGGCTACTCATTCACCCATCTCCTGCATCGGGGGAGAGTTACACACTTATATTCCTTTCTGTTTCTGTCTACGAGTTTTGCTCTGCAGCTGGGTTTAGCACCATCAGCACTTAGTGACGTTCTGGTCTGGATAATTCTTTGCTGAGAGTGGGAGTGCAGCTGCAGGTGGGGGGCGGGCGCTGGGAGGGGGAGTTCTCCTGGGCACTCTAGGCTGTTTAGCAACACGCCTGGTCTCAAGCCACGACATGCCAGGAGCACCTTCCCACCTGGGGGCTGACAATCCGAAACGTCTGCAGAAGTTGCTAACTATCCCCTGGGGAGGGGGCAAAAATGTCCCCCACATCACACACATGGAGGATCGTGGCTTTACAACGAGAATGCCTCAGGGACCGTGGCTGGGGCCACGACCACATCAATTGTAAACAAAGTAACTTTGTGCCCGGCAAATAATCATTTAATGAACAGTCAGCAAAGGAAGTGCTTCTGTAATTCTTTGTGTCTTCGTTTCCTCACCTCACTCTCTCACACGGCTGCTATGGAAATCCCATGAAACAATATTTATAAAAGGGCTTTTGAAAATTTGGAAATATACTGTTGTTGCTATTTGGTTTACCTGGGTCCTTTTTTTATTTGACAGCCAGAAACACAGCCAGAGAGGAAGCACAAGCAGGGGGAGTGAGAGACGGAGAAGCAGGCTTCCTGCCCAGCAGGGAGCCCGATGTGGGACTCAATCCCGGGTCTCTGGGATCATGACCTGAGCCGAAGGCAGTCGCTTAACCAACTGAGCCACCCAGGCGTCCCTACCTGGGTCTTTATGCAACCACTGTTGTTGGCATGTTGGATAATGAATGAATGAATGAATGAATGAATGAATGAATGATTTTTAATTTTTTAAAATTCAACTTAATTAACATATAGTGTATTAATGGTTTCACGGGTAATACTTAATGTCTTCTCAGCTAATGAGTGCTCATTACTTAAGTGCCCTCCTTAATGCCCATCACCAGTTACCCCATCGCCCCACTCACTTCCCCTCCAGCAACCCTCAGTGTGGAGTTAAGACTCTCTTGTGATTTCCCTCCCTCTCTCTTTTCATCTTATTTTATTTTTCCTTCCCTTCCTTCATGTTCACCTGTTTTGTTTCATAAATTCCACATGAGTGAAATCATATGGTAGCTGTCTTTCTCTGACTGACTTATTTCACTTAGCATAATACCCACTAGTTCCATTCATTCTGTTGAAAATGGCAAGATTTTGTTCTTTTTGAAGACTAAGATTCTATTGTATATAATTTAGGTTTAAAGGAATCCATCAACGCAGTCTGCATACAGGGAGTTGAAGGCAGCAGTAGGAAACATTGCTCTTGCTACTAAAATGAATATTCTTAGAGTCTCCTGTCTTCATGGCCTTTGCTGATTGGGAAGCTGGTGTTGACTCATGCATGCATGCATTTGTTCAATAGATATTTGCTAAGTACCACTCCGTGCCAGGCACTGTGCTGGGTGCTAGTGATAGTTACACAAATTGTAGTTATAGTAGTCATATCAGATCTGGCCCTGCCTTTGTGGAGGTTCTAAGCTAGTGGAGAAAAGATGTAAGGAGTAAGGAAACTATAATGCATTGGGCAGGTGCTATGAAAGGTAACAGTCTGGACCTCCTAGAAGGGCCACCAAGCTTAGAGATAGGGGTTATGGGAGGCTGGCTAGGGCAAGTGACACCAGAGCCAAGGTGTGGATGATGAGGAGGGGTTTGCAGGGAAAGAGACGGTGAGCAGTCTTTCTGGCAAAGGGGAGAGCATGTGTGTAATGCTGGAGGTGAGGAACTATGGTGTGGAAGGAAACGCAAAGCGTGGAGTACATGCAGGCAAGCATGACACAGGCTGAGAGTACCCTAAGAACAATGAAGCCCTTTGAAAGCTTTAGGAGGCAAGCCCCATGTAGAATACTACAGTGACTCTGATGTGATGAATAGAAAGGAGGCGGTCAAGACAAGAAGGAAAATGGGAGAAAGTCAGAGAGGCTGCTTTCACATCCAGAGAACAGAAGATGGCATCCAAAGAAGGACAGTGACAATGTGGTTAGAAGGAGGTCAAGGAATTCAAGAGATCATTTCAAATATTTAGGAGGAAGAATGACATAGGCTTTAGGGTAGATGAGCATGTATATAAAGGGAAGTTACGAAGGTAGAGTCAAGGATGACTGTGCGATATTTGGGCAGGCTTTTGGAGAAAGTAACTGAGGTTGATGACAGCCATTGCTACTAATAACAAAAAAAGTGATAGAATGTTTATGGGTTCCTGCTAAGTGCAGGTCCCTAAGTATTGACAAGCAATCTCTGATTCAAGTCTTGCAATATCCTTACTATATAGGATCTGTTATTCTTAGTATATTAAGACTCAGGATAACCTGTTCAAGGGCACATATCTGTTAATGACAGACCCAAGATTTGATTCCAACTTCCTGACTCCAGAACCCACTGAACCACCAAATATGACCATTATTAATTCATTGGAGTGTTTACCTTCTACGTTTAAATCAGAAGCCTTTCAGTTACTACTAACAAATCCTTTTTTCTTTTTTTTAAGATTTTATTTATTTATTTGACAGAGAGAGATGCAGCTAGAGAGGGAACACAAGCAGGGGAAGTGAGAGAGGGAGAGGCAGGCTTCCCATTGAGCAGGAAGCCCGGTGTGGGGCTAGATCCCAGGACCCTAGGATGATAACCTGAACCCAAGGCAGATGCTTAACAACTGAGCCACCCAGGCACCCCCTAACAAATCCTTTGAAGGAACCTCCGAATCATTTAAGCTCTTTGAATTTCAGTTTCTGTAGCCATAATCTGTGTATTAGAATACCTCCTTTACAATATTGACATAAAGATTGAATTGGTCCCAGTACTAATAGTGAGAGAGCAAGCATTTACTGAATGCCGACTGTATCCCTGCCGTGTTGTAAAGTATTTTCTATGTGTTAGTTCATTTAATCCCCACAAAAGCCCTTAAAGTAGCTTCGGCAATAATGCTACAGATGAGGCTACTGAGGCACAGACAGATGAAATGCCATACTCAGAATTACATGGCTGGGATGAAAACCTGGGTTAGCATTTCTGGAGCCTGTACTCTTCCCCTCTGGGTAATGCTACCTCTACTTAGAGGTGAGACCCTAGGAAGTCCCTGATGCCCCATGAGCCTAAGCCCTGGAGTACTGTATACACTCAATGATGGCTGCAATTTTTATTCATGTTAAGTTTATCAAATTTGGTAAGTGCCAGGCACTGTGTTAGGCAAACAAGATAGATAAGGCCCTTGATCTAATGCCTATCTTGGAATTTTGAAAAGCCATTTCCAATCATGACTTTTTTTCTCCCCATTTGTCAAGCTGCCCGCCCATGAGAACTCGGGATGTGTTGGTCATTGATGTGGAAGGTTTCAGAGGAGGCCAGGGGTGGGGGAGGGTGGAGGGTGACTCATCTGGAGGCAAATGCTCAGTACTGAGAAGAGCTGGTGCGTGTCAGCCAGAAGACCCCACAGAGGCCCTGGGAGGGGCTGCTGCTTCCCTCCTTGCCCTCTCTGGGCAAGGAGCACAGAGTTCAGTGTCTACACATAAGAAACAAGTGGCTGAGGAAATGGAGTCCAAATAATCTATCTGATAGATATTTGGTTGCCAGAGGTCAGGGAGCACAGGTTGATAGTATTTTTTAATTATTATTATTTTTTTTATTTTTTAGACAGAGAAAGAGCACAGGGTAGAAGAGCAGGAGAGGGACAAGCAGACTCCACACTGAATGCAGAGTCCAAGACGGGGCTTGATCTCACGACCCTGAGATCATGACCTAAGCCGAAATCAAGAGTCAACTGACTGTGCCAACCAGACACCTCAGGTTCATGGTATTTTTTTAAAGGGAAGAACTATCAGAGAGCTAATCCAACCCCGTGACGTCACACCAGAGCCTGGGCCATGGTGACTGAAGTAGTTAGGTGGCAGAGGACACTTGCAGCTTTGGTTGCATCCCTCTTCTTTCTGCAGCCCATTTCCTCCTTCTGTAAAATGGGGAGATGGAAAATTGATCTCCCAGCTTCCTTCAAACTCCACTGTGCTATGAATCTACATGTTTAAATTACAGTTACCTACTCGCTCATTAAGAACATGTGGATGGGGTGCCTGGGTGGCTCAGTGGGTTAAAGCCTCTGCCTTCGGCTCAGGTCATGATCTCAGGGTCCTGGGATCAAGGCCCACATTGAGCTCTCTGCTCAGCAGGGAACCTGCTTCCTCCTCTCTCTCTGCCTGCCTCTCTGCCTGCCTGTGATCTCTCTCCCTCTGTTACATAAATAAATAAAATCTTTAAAAAAATTAAAAAAAAGAACATGTGGACAAATGATACTTTTATTAGAAGTAAGGAGCATTAATAAATCGTTCATGTTTGCAGATGATGTGGGGGCAATTAACTACCTATGATTCTCTTTTAACTGCTTTAACATTACGCTGATAGAACCTGAGCCCAGAACCTTCCACAGAAGTTTACTGTTCTTTCCAGGGAGGAGGCCTATTTTTGTTTGCAGCCCTATGTAAGTTATCTTTTTAGTAAACATGGGAGTCTGCTGGCCAATTTAAGCTCATTTTGAAACAAGTTTATCAAAGTTATCAGATATAAAACATTAAAAATAAATAATCATCTGGTGGCTGGGGTGACAGATTTTTAATATTTTCTTGGAATCTGCTTTCATGTGTACTATAGCTAACATTTACCTAGCATTTACTCTGTGCCTATTGCAGCCTTTATCTGGAATATTTGATTTGTTCTCACAAAAACCTACAAAGGAGAAGCTATCATATTCCCCATTTTACAGAGGAAAAAAGTAAAGTTAAATGTAAACTAAGGTTATGTAACCTATTCAGTGATATAGAAAGTGGTGGAATGGCGACCGAAACCCAGTCTCTCAGGGTTTATACTTTCTTTCTTTCTTTCTTCTTTTTTTTTTTGGTAGAGTTGACACACAATGTTACTTAGTTTCAGGTGTACAACTTAGTGCTTTGACAAGTGTATCCACCACGCTGTGCTCATGCTTTTCACTATGGAACATCCCTCTTCAGGATGCCCTCAGCTTTCTATTTTGGACACAAAAAGTATCACTCTCTGTGAAAAGAAATGCAAGCATTTTAAAAACAATACCTAGGGGATTTGGTTGGTTTCGGGTTTTTTACAGATAAAGTTTATGAATTATTTTCTTTTTTAGTTTAAGTTTCATGAATTTAAGTTGCAATTACGGAAAAATCTTTTTAGAAAACTGCTTATCTGGAGCACCTGGGTGGCTCAGGCGTTAAGCATCTGCCCTCGTCTCAGGTCATGAT
This sequence comes from Spilogale gracilis, assembly GCA_004023965.1. Taxonomy (NCBI): domain Eukaryota; kingdom Metazoa; phylum Chordata; class Mammalia; order Carnivora; family Mephitidae; genus Spilogale; species Spilogale gracilis. Next base: position 60,343 of record PITA01008657.1, on the reverse strand, counting down.
CCCGGAGTCCCAGGATCAAGCCCCGCATCAGGCTCCCTGCTCAGCAGGAAGCCTGCTTCTCCCTCTCCCACTCCCTCTGCTTGTGTTCCCTCTCTGGCTGTGTTTCTCTCTATCAAATAAGTAAGTGAAATATTTAATTAATTAAATATTTAAAAATTAATTAATTAATCAGTTAATTAATTAATTAAAAGCTTATCTTCAGCAAGCTCTAATTACAGATTAAAACACATTTACTCTCAGGTATGTCTGATGAGAAGCTATAATTTACATGAATCATGGACTAATAAAGAGCAAGAATGTAAAATTCTGAGGCATGTGTGAATGGGAAGTTGTAGAAAATTAACACCAGTTTTCCTTGGGAAATAGGCACTTAATATCAATATTTGGAAGTTATTACTGCTTGGATATCATTTGTACAGACCTGGCAGCATGGAAATTGCCTGGTAGGTGTGATGGATGGTAGAGAGGAAAAGCACACACTGAGAAATGACTTGTGCCAGAATTTGGGGAATGGTTGCCTTAAATTGTAATCAGGAGAAGCATTCCTGAAACAACAGTTAGTAATGATTCTTTTAAAAATGCCGGACACAATTATGGAAATGCCGTGCACAGTAAAGAGTAACATTTTTCAAAAAAAATTTCCAACGTTCCCTGAGCTACAGAGTGAGAGACCACCGCCAGTTCTATGAGTTCCTAAATGTAAGTGATCCCAACAACACTTTGAAAATTGATTTCTGGGCACAAGAACCAACATTTTACAAGTTTCTGTGATGGTTCTGAGCAAAGATGTGCATACCACCATGAGCCACAGACCACGGGCAGTTTTCCATTGTGAGAAGTGAGGTCTAAAGACCTCCAGGTTGGAAGCACTAACAAAACAAACAATAAAAAAAAGTTTGCGGGGCACCTGGGTGGCTCATTTGGTTAAGCGACTGTCTTCGGCTCAAAAAAAAGTTTGAGTTTAAAGGTGAGGTTGAATTTTTACAGTATCACTCTATAGAAGGTTGTGTTACCCAAGTAACACAAGTCGTGATCTCAGGGTCCTGGGATCGAGTCCCACGTCGGGCTCTCTGCTCCGCGGGGAGCCTGCTTCCCCCTCTTCCTCTGCCTGCCTCTCTGCCTGTTTGTGATCTCTCTCTGTCAAATAAATGAATAAAATCTTAAAAAAAAAAAAAAAAAAAGAACAAGCCGATGAACCTCCACTCTTTGCCCAGTGATAGCAGCGGAATCAGAGAAGCCACATCTTACCTCTTCTTCACATAGAGGCTGCCATGTTGGGACCACCTAGAATTGCATCCCCTTCCCTGCTGCACCCAGATTCTACTGTGATATCCTCCACTCAGAGATGGCAGTCCTCGACCATGCTCAGATGCAAGCCCGATCTCCAAAGCCACTTAGCCAGTCTCATTCTCTGTGGCAGTATTGGTTTAGAAGGCATGTGACTCCTATTGAGGCCAAGGGGACATCTAGAGAAATTTTCTAGGGACATCCAAGGGGAAAGTCCTTGCTGTTTTGTTTTGTTTTGTTTTGTTGAAGCCAAATAATGTTTCATTAGATATTGTCGTGTCTATCTGAGTGTGACACCCACAATGGCAGCAATTGTTTTAAAACAAAGCTGATGTTCCAAGGGGAGCTAGGCAGGAAGATGGAGAAAATCCGAGTCCCCCACACGTACTTCAGCCAGGGAACTAATGACCTCAGGGGGTTCCCTGTCTTAGGACTTCTGTGAAAAACTGGATTACTACCATAACCACTGAACTGGATGGGCTCTTTACTTTTGACCTTGGCCCCTAACCATTTGATACTGACCCGCTGCTAGAAAGAGCGTGGTATAACCAGGGCCTCTGCCCCATTTAGACAGAAGAGCAAGCCTTTCCAGTGGTGTGAAAGGCCCATGCTTGCATTCATTCTTCTGCTTCCCTCTCTCACAGCTTTCCCCTTTGCTCACTCAACTTCAGACACTACTAGCCTCCTGTCTTGTCCTTGAATTTAGCAGAGAAGCTCTTGCCTCAGGGCATTTGCATTGGCTATTACCTCTACCCAAAACTCTCCACCCCAGATATCCACATGACTTGATCTTTTGACTTTTTCAGGTCACTGGTCAAATGTTATTTTTTGCGCCAAGGCTTGATCTTCCTATTTAAAAGAGAATCCCCACACCCCTGTACCCCTACTGATTTATTGTCCTCTATTGCGCTTACATTCTTATATTTTACATTCTACTTATTAATCTATTATCTATCTACTCTGCTACTGAATCTCCGGGGCCTTGAATACCTAGCACACAGTAGACGAATATCTATTTGTGGATATTTGTGCAACTACAGAAGGGAAAAAATTCTTTTACTATTCTAGGTATTTTGAAATGAATTTTCTGTTGGAGCTGAAAGCATCTTGCATGATGGATTTCCACTGCAGTGCCTCGTAACAAGCACCCTGCATTTTGAAGACAACCATGCTTTAAATTCAGAGTCAGTGCTTCTAGAACAAGAGTCCCCCTCACCCAAAGCCATCAATCCATACTGTGTAGTGGAAGATGAGAAGTAGAAAAATCACCGTGTATGATTCAAAAGTTCCCTTTCTGTCTTGATGAAACCTTGGGCAATTTAAAATTTATCTCTATCTGCCTTAATCTCCTCATCTCTCTGAGAAATAACCTATCTACTATCTATAATATCCATACTATCTCTTTTATCTCTGTAATGTGGGATTATAGGACCTACTCTAGTTATCTCCCCTGGGGGTTATAAGAAATAAATGACCCATACATGTTAAAAGCAAGAAAGCGCTGTGTATATTTATAATGTATTGTTTTGAATGAACTACATTATTCTCCTGAAAGCATTCATTACTATTGTGGTAATGGTAATACTGATTTTTTTTTTTTTTGGCATTTGGTAACATTTATTACTTACCAAAGGCTTTAGTCATTCAATAAATATTCACTGAGCCCCTACTGAGTGCCTGGCTACTTTCCCAGGAGTGTTCAAATGCTAACTGAGGTCAGACAGGTGTGTTACCAGGAAAAGTGGTTGAACTTTCTGAGCCTCAATTACCTCCACGGTAAAATGAGAATAAGTTGCCTGGTATCTTATTGTTGTGACAAAGTTGAAATGGGATAAGATACCCAAAGTTATTATTATAAAATCTGGCTTAGTGAAGTCTGATGAAATAGATTTATCTTTTTTATTACTTTACCATGGCCAGACCTTGTATAGTATTCCCAAAGATCTTATTAACAAAGCCTCTCAACATCATCCCAAGATAGCCCAGGAAAGATGAGCAATTAGTCCAAAGGAATAGATGAGCCCTACCTAGATTAGGGTCCGTATGCCTAAAAAAGCCTGACTAATTCCTACTCCTTCTTTAGGTCTTAGATTGGCTGCCAGCTACCCCAGTGAGTTCCTGCTCTTTCCTCCACTCCACTCTGGTGTGGGTTGCGTGACCTCACTCTTTTTCTAGCACTTGCCATACTCACACTGGATTGTAATTAACAACCACTTGTTGATATCCCCTCAGGAGAATATAAACTGCTTAAGAGGAGTAGGGGAGAGCAACAGGGTCATGTTCACTCAGCCCAAAGCCTGACACATACATAGTATGTGCTCCATAAATATTTGTTTTTTAAACACATTTCATGTGATTGGCATTTGGGCATGGGTGAAATGATCAGCCACAAAAACCTTTCTCTTTCTTGGCCTACAGCATGTTTAATTACCTAATGCTTACAAAGAGAACAGGATGTTTGACCTGGGTCTGCATAGAGAACTTGCTTCCCCTCCCCCACAAAGCCTTGCCAGCTTCCTGCACTTCTCCCCAGGCTGCCTTCAGAGTACCACAAGCCTGCAGCCCTCCGCACCAAGACAGCTTCCATCACAGCTGGGAAAAATGCTTGCATCTTGTGGTAACTTGTTCATAATCAGACCAATTTTGCTTCTAGTGGATTCAAGCCCTGCACAAAGTAAAGTTACTTAGGAGATCCCTTTGTGGGCTACAGATGCATAGAGGAGATCCAAGCTTCCCTCTGACACATAGAGAAGTGAGCACTCCCTTCTGTGCCTGGGGCAGAGCTGGGGTGCGCAATAACCTCGTATTTATTGGCATTCTGGTTTCCTTTAAAAGCACTCCAAACATGCTCAGATGTCTCTCTCTCTGTCCTCTGATATAGAGAAAGAAGGAGTAGAATTTCTCAGTGTATCTCTTGGATCAACCGGTTACAATTATCGGGGATGCCGATACAAGCTCTTTAACTCCATCCCTGCTGCTGGGAATCAGAATCTCTAGGGGAAGGACCTAGGAATATGCCTTTTAACACGCTCCCAGATTATCTGCATGCACAATGAGGTTTGAAAAGCATCGAGTCGCCTAAGGTCACTAGCTACGTAGCTGAACCCAGTTTCAGATTAGTGGGTGACGAATAATCTTATGTTAGTGGTTTGGCCTTTTTGATCCAGAAACCTTCCCTCCAAACCAACAGCTCTTCCTCCTGAAACTGGAGTTCTTACCACAGCCATTATCACGTCCTGTCTCCGGGAGCAGGAGAAGCAAGCAAGCAAGGCTCCATGTTCTACCTCTTATGCTAAGATCTGTGACATAACATTATAATCACCCTATGCCTTGTAGGTTGCACAGAGAGCTAAGAAAGGTTACTTGTCAGTCACTGACTTCTCTCTATGAAACGAGAAGGTCACAGTCTTTACACTGCCTTGAGACAAGCCAATCAGAGTTATTTATTTACTTAATTATTTACAACCTCAAAAAGTCATTATCCCCAAAGGGAAATGATAGACCACTTCCCAGATCCCCGCATTTGTCAGGGTGAAGATCAGACTTGCCCTGTAAATGTGCTCGGTGGAGGACCTCCCTTTGCAAGGAAGCCACTCACAAGCGTCAGCTTTTAGTTGAGGGTGTATGGAATGTACCTCCTGGGAGCAGCCAGGTTGATATTTTTCTCTCATTAGAAAAAGAATCGATAGAATGCCTCATCCATTCCTCTATGTGAGCCCTGTCTTCTCGGAGGGAAGGGAAGGAAAGAAGATTATGCCCATGGAGCAAATCAGAATAAATATCATAGTTACAGCCCATCAATAAGATGGAACGGCCTATATGGACAGATTTTAAAGGACTGTGGGTTGAGAAACAAACAAAATACCCTAGAATTGTAACATCCAGAAGAAGATGGCCACAGAAATCTCATCAGATAATTCTGATCTCTTCCCAAACACAGACTCCCATGCCAAATCTAAAGACATTGTCTCAAGTCCAGAGTGGACAATTTCCACCAGCAGAAAGTGCTCCTGTGATGACACCACGGAGAATGCTCGTGATGAAATCGGACGTGAAATGTGCATCCTGCACAAATCAGATACAAGAATGACATGTGGTGAACCTTTCAGTGTGTGTCTTCCAAGGGCTCCACTAAGTGAACAAGCCTTAGACATCACCCTAACCCTTGCAAAACAGTGGAAGCTTCAGGCCACTGATGATTGTGGAGCATGTGACGTGCGTGAGGCCATCCAGGACAGCCTCCCTCATTTCAGTCTCTGCCTCCAACTCCTATTCTCTCTCTGAAGAGCCACACTTGTGGAGACAACTTTCTTCTTGGCATCTACATCTGAGTGTCTTACAAACATTTCACGCTGGATATGTGCAAAATGAAGCTCATAATTTTTCTCCTTCGGGGAGCTCAGAACACACTGGTCCAAAATACGCTGCTTTGGTGTACTGATTATTTTGAGCTAAAGGCACTTCAAAAGCAGTATATGTAGTGAGGGCTTTCACAGAATTCCCTTATTTGCCTAAAGACAGAGTCTCCAAAAGGAACTCGGCTGTCCCAAATTCTCTCTCTGGGAGTTTCATCAACCAGGGACAATGGACCCTCCTCCCAGCAGAGGCTGGCACAGACAGCACCCCCAGACAAACTGGGGCACAAACTATCACACCTGCCATCTGTGGTTCTAAGGGCCCATTTCTCTTCCTAAAAGTCATTTTCTTTCCTCTAAGAAGCATACCTCTTAGGACGCTTGGGTGGCTCCGCCATTAAGCAATGGCCTTGGGCTCAGGTTACGATCCTGGAGACCCTGGATCCAGGCCACATCAGGCTCCCTGCTTGGCAGGAAGCCTGTTCTCCCTCTCTCACTCCCCCTGCTTCTCCCTCTCTCACTCCCCCTCCCTCTCTCACTCACCCTCTTTCTCTCACTCACCCTCCTTCTCTCACTCACCCTCCTTCTCTCACTCACCCTCCTTCTCTCACTCCCCGTGTTCCCTCTCTAGCTGTGTTTCTCTCTGTCAAATAAATAAATAAAATCTTTAAAAACATAATAATAAATAAATAAGAGGCATACCTCTCCTTCCCTCCCCTATTCAGATGACATATAAAATCTCACATCTCAATGCCTTTCTGCATATTCATAATGTTTTTCCAGTGATGTCTCCATGTACCTAATATTAACAATGAATAATTCTGTGTACGCTTTCTCCTGTTAATCTACCTATTGTCAGTCTATCTCACAAACCCAGCTGTTGAGCTGCAGGGAGAGGCAGAGAGAATGTCTTTCCTCCTCCACATCCCAAATATGTTTCCTTTCCCAGTTTCCCAGGTTCTGCAATGGGTGCCCACACACCACAGTTGCTCAAGGCCAAAACCCGGGAGCCATTTAATTCCTTATGATACCCCTCTCCAAAAATCCAGTCCATGATCTCCAAAATAGGTCTGGAATCTCTTCACATTATCTGTACCTTCTCTTCTCTAAGAAAGCCATGTTGTCTCTCAATAGAATTCTAAGAATTTATTAAAATGGTATCAGTTTCATCCTTAAACTCCTTCAAGGGCAAGGAATCCCATTATTCTCAAAATAAAATCCAGAATCTGTGAGGTGACCTAAAATGTCCTGTCTGATCTAGCCCTGTCCTACCTCTCTGGTAGGTAGCCCAAGACCAGAACTTTCTCCCACCCAGCTCCCATCATAATGAGTGAGCCCTCCTTTGTGTTTCGGAAACATCATCTCTTCGACGGCACTGGGCATATATGAGTACTTGTTTTATTCCTTCCTACAGTGACCAAGGCTCGATTCTTTGAACACCAGCACATTCTCCTCCTTCAGACCTCAGCTCAGGTGCCACTTCCTCAAAGAGACTTTTCCTGGTGCCCTGAACTGAAGGGATTTCCTCCAGGAACTCACTCAAGCCACCCTGTCTACCTCTTCCCTGGTGTTCATTAAAACCTCAGATGATCTTCTAGTTTTCTAGATTTTTAATTGGCTAAATCTCTCATTACGAAATCTTTTTCCTTGTACATCATATAAATAGATATGTTAAACAACACAGCCCATAGAAAATGGAGGTAGATCCAATGATAAATCACAGTAATAAATCATAATTACTGAACATTTTCTGTGGGCTGTGTTGTTTAATATATCTAATTATATTCTAATAACTGTTCCTCCAGTAGACTTTTTTTTTCTCAATTTTCCACATTAGAAAATGGAATGATGAAAAATTTGAGGCAACTTGCTCTTTGACAAGAAGAAGCAGGGCCAAATTTTTAATCAGGTATTTTATTGTAAAACATAGGCTCTTCATCGGGCTGCCACAGAGATTTTCCTGCATAAATATAGGGTAGCTATTAAGCATGTCTATAGCACTGTTATTATAAACACTGAAGGAAAACTGAGGAAAATAAATAGGGCAAATCTACTGTTCATAATATGAAATATGGTCACTCTATATTGTTAAGTAAAAATATCTTAATAAAATAGGATTTCCATTATGACCTTTTTGGTTATATACATATACATATACATATACAGCTCATTATAAACTAACGAGTCCCCTCTGCAGTTTCTGGCACATGGCACTTGTTTGTTGACTGAATTAATTTATGAATGTACATTGTCCAGAGGCCAGAAAAAATACACCACAAACTTTAGCAGTATTGATCTGTGGATTGTGAAATTATGAATGAAATTTCAATTTTTTTTTAGTTTTATTTGAAATTCTCTGGACTGAGAACCTACATTTTAGTAATAGAAAAGGGAAAGAATATATGTTGTATTTTTTTTTAATTGTTTAGTTTCATCTGGAATGACTTCTTCTCATTAAGTCTATTTTTGTATCCCCAAAATATGAGATTTCTACTTCTTTTGTACTCAAAGCACCTTGGTCTTCAGTCAAAGCACTTCTTCTTTAGCTACCTTTGCCTTGTATTATTCTTACTGATGTGACACCTTATTCTTATGTAACAATTCCTCTTTCCCCCATAAATGGTGCATTCCTTGAGAATTTAAGCTATATTTTATTTATCTTTATTACTCTTTCGTTTTCTAGGGTAGTGGTATGAATCTAGCAAAAACTCACTCAATGTTTAGTGTTGGGCTCAGTATTATTTATCCACTATCTTACTGAATAATTTGGAATATGAAAAATTTGAGCCTATTAGCAGATATCTAAGATATATGTTTAATTAAATTAGCAATAACAGTGCCATGCTGAGCCATATTAGAACCTGAAGTAAAGGAAAAATAAATCAGTAAACTTATCCTGTCTTTATGTGATATTTTGATATTTTATTTATCATGAATTTTTGTATTAATTTCGGTTTTCAAAAATATTGCATTAAAATATTGATCTTTATTTCTATCACTTCACCTAGGCTCAGCCCTACTTTTATAATACAGTATTAGCAGGTAATGCAATCTGAGCATTGTATAATAATCTAGACACTGTATGTATTATATTTATACTATATATAGAATTATATATAAAAATACACATGATGGGTATATATATACACAGACCTCATGGATATGTATATATGTACACATAAGTTTATCAGCTAGCACTCACTGCTATCCTAATGGATGTCTGTATTAACTCCATTTTGCATATAAAGAAACTTAAGCACAGAGACGTTAAGTGAATTTGCCAAGGTTACCAGCTAGAAGGACTTATCAAACTCAATACCGAAAGAACAAATAATCCAATCAAGAAATGGGCGGAAAACATGAACACAGATTTCTCCAAAGAAGACATGTAAATGGCCAACATCACTCACCATCAGGGCGATACAATCAAAACCACAAAGAGATAACCTCTTCACACCAGTCAGAATAGCTCAAATTAGCAAATCAAGAAACGACAGGGCACCTGAGTGGTTCAGTCACTTAAGTGTCTTGCATTTAGCTCAGGTCATGATCCCAGGGTCCTGGGATTGAGTCCCCCATTTGCCTCCCTGCTTAGCAGGGAGCCTGGTTCTCCCTCTCCCTCTGTCCTTCCCCCTGCTCAGACTCTCTCTCTCTCTCTCTCTCTCTCTCTGTCTGTCTCTCTCTCTCTCTGTCAAATAAATAAATAAAAGCTAAGAAAAAAAAAAAAGAAAAAGAAAAAAAGAAATGACAGATGTTGGTGAGAATGCAGAGAAAGGGAAACCCTCCCACACTGTTGGTGGGAATGCAAGCTGGTGTAGCCACTCCAGAAAACAGTATAGAAGTTCCTCATAAAATTGAAAACAGGGCTACCCTACAACTCAGCAATTGCACTACTGGGTTTTTACCTGGAAGATACAAGTGTAGTGATCCAAAGGGGCCCGTGCACCCCAGTGTTTATAGCAGCAATGTCCACAATAGCCAAACTATGGAAAGAGCCCAGATGTCCATCAACAGATGAATGGATAAAAAAGACATGGTATATCTATAATATATATATTATATATGTGCATTAATATCCAATCTGATTCTCCATTTAAAAAAATATTTACTGCTTTCTTCACCATTTGAAGTGTTTTTCCAGACAAAAGTTGATAGTGGTTATCATTCTGACTCAATGAACAGTTATTTTAAGTACGCTACTTATTCATTATGGACAGCAACCATGTGAGCACATTGTCAGTTCACCTGCATCCATGATGATCATCTAAGAGCCTGCATGGAAAATGCAGATTCCTAGGCCTTACTCCAGACTACTAAGTAAGAACCTGTCTTCAGAACAATGTTTAAAGAGCTGAGGTTTTCCAACCCTACAGACTGGGTTGAAACCTAACTCAATCATTTATTAGTTCTAGAGCCTTTGGCAAAGACTTGGTCTTCTGTGCATTTGTTTAGCTTCAGTATCCTCATAGATAAAGTAGGAATAAAAATACCTGCCTCTCATAAGGTTTCCATGAGGACTGAATTAGAATGAGGGTCTAATTATAATGATACTTTTCACAGTTTACAAATACAAAGTACTTTCAAACTGTCAGGCACTATGGAAGTGCTGTACCTACATTATCTTATTAACTTCTCCCAAGCACTGAGCAGGGTCCTCACTGTTGAGCTGGCTGAGAGACAGGGGCACCCAAGATGGCTGATCTTCCCGCCAAAGCAGCCCTGGCCACCGCGTCCTTTCCAGTAAATTGAAACCTAGTGGGGGGGGGACACCAAAATTTCCCATACCTGACTTTCCACCAGGGACCACCCACCATCGTCTGGACCTTCCCCACCCCCAACCAATCACCTGGGGACACGATGTTACTTTGCCTAATATGGGGAAAAAACCCACCTGAATCCAGACCCGGAAAATAAGGCTTAAAAACCCTTACACTCCCCAACCCGTGTGCGACTTCCCCAACTCTCCTCTCCGGAGTCGTGGAACCTTGCCCGAGGGTGCTTGCAA
>PITA01008657.1:0-49596 GCA_004023965.1 Spilogale gracilis | reverse complement strand
TTGCCTTTGCAGTCTCCGTTCTATTTGCGACGAAAAACCTTACACTCACCACACAGCGAATACCCAAGATAAGAGCTATAGGCTGAGTGACCACTCAGATCACTGTAATTAGTGGGGAGCCTGTCACAGACACAAGATTTAGGTCCAGAGTCTGAGAGTAATGGATAACCTGGAATAGGTCAGCTGGGCTAGCGGTCCCCAGACACAGCCTACTGCATCAGAATCATCTGGGTGAGCTCATTAAAACACACCGTCCTTCAACCTCTAACTCAGTAGCTCTTGGGGGACCTGGAAGTCTCTATTGTCTAAAAAGCTCAAAAGATTTTGAATTATGGTCAAGATTTAAAGCAACTGGGGCGCCTGGGTGGCTCAGTTGGTTAAGCGACTGCCTTCGGCTCAGGTCATGATCCTGGAGACCCGGGATGGAGTCCCATATCGGGCCGCCTGCTCAGCAGGAAGCCTGCTTCTCCCTCTCTCACTCCCCCTGCTGTGTTCCCTCTCTGGCTGTGTTTCTCTCTGTCAAATAAATAAAAACCTTAAAAAAAAAAAAAGATTTAAAGCAACTGGTTAACTTGAGCTGCAGATTTCTTGAAATTTATGAAGTGAGGGCATGAGTCATTCTTTCCCCCTGCCTAAACCTTCATCTCCAAAGCCTAGGACAATGCTGCCACAAAGAAGTGCTCAGAAATATTTTGGATTCAATGAGCATAAAATGGGCCTAACAAAGCCTATTTTGTCTGCTTCCCAGGGGCTTTATGAGAAGTGCTTGTAAAACTCCAGTTTATAATACACCTAAGAAATAGAAGGTGTCATAAAGTAGTGTTATTTTATAGATTTAGTTATTAACTTTTTTTACTGTGCCTTCTCTCACCCTTTTAACATAAATTATTTGGTTTGGAGGTACCCACCTCTAAAAACGTATAGCAAAATTGCAGATAAAACACCTCCTCCAAATTACTCAAAATAATTTTTTTAAAGATTTTATTTATTTGATAGATAGAAAGAAATCACAAGCAGGCAGAGGGGCAGCCAGAGAGAGAGGAGGAAGCAGGCTCCCCATGGAGCAGAGAGCCTAATGCGGGCCTCGATCCCAGGACGCTGAGATCATGACCTGAGCTGAAGGCAGCAGCTTTAACCCACTGAGCCACCCAGGCGCCCAATAATTTTTACTCAAATTAATTTTACTCAGAATTAAAATGCTTCAGAAGGACCCAAAATTCCACATGCATTTAGGCATGTTAGTTCCCATATTAAAGTTCAACCGTGTCAACTGTTTACTTCCTCCTTCATTTCTTTAGACCGGTCTTACGGCACATCTGGTTACTGTACCTACCGTGGACCCTACACAGTCTGTTCCAGGCACCCCCACAACTCTACCAGAACAGCGAGACCTCCAAGAACACCCAGCAAGGCCACTCTAGTTCCTTCCAGTTGCCTATCTTTCAGCTATTTTCAAATCCAGACATCCTTTGGGAAAGTCATGGAAGTCTCCATGCTCGGGCTTATGAGGGAAGAAAGTGAAGAGACCGAGAAACAAGCTCTTCAGGAGGAGGGAAATGGGTGCATTATCCCAAATAAAGGGCATACAATAGGAAAATCTCCTGAGAGCCAGAAAGGCAGTTATACGCTGATCCTGGGACTCAGTGCAGACACAGTTTATAAGACTAGGCTTGAATTCTTCACTCGCCCTGTGTGCTTCCTGTGCAGAGAACAGAAGGAAGAGATGAATCTGACCACACAGCCATGTTTGGCCTCACGGTCCTCCAGAGCGGACAGATGGTCCCAAAACACGACTTGCCCGAGCATAGCCCTTCTCTCTGTGCAAACCTGTTTCCCTGAAAGTTCACTTCAGTGCTGCCTCATTGGTGGGAACAAAAGAAGCTTTGAAAGAATAAAAGGATAGAAAGAAATTATTAAATCTTTTTCTAGCTCAGAAGGCTATTACGGGATATGTGGGACCTTACGAGCATGGACCCAAAGATCAATGTTTTCAAATCTAGAACCAGCACAAACCCCCAAGGCGGCAAAGAAAAGAGGGGAGGAAGCTTCTCCTACCTTCTGTGGCTCCAATCTCGATGGTGCCTTTCACTTGGCTGAAGCACCATAGTGTGTCCTGGGTGAGCACGCCAATTCCTGAAAGCAACACAAGGCAACACTTCAGCTTAGGTCAAAGTTCCCAGACAACAGGGAAAGAGACACATCGTGGCAGCTATGCATTTCTAGGAGGAGGCTTGCCCACCGGGTATCATCCCGTTGGAGAGGAGACCCTAAGGAGCGTGGGGAGAAGGGCTGGTCTGGAGCAGCACAGTCCTGCTGTGAATCACGGCTCTGTCCCCTCCATCTGACCATGCCACCACCGGGACTATGGAGCAATTGGAGTCCGTCCCTTCTGGGCCCCCCACAGCGTCCTAGCTCGGGCCTGCTGTCACACCCTGTGTGACTGCCCCTTTTCATGGGAATACTAATGCTTTTGATTGTTTTCCTCCCTGTTGGTGGGGAGGAGAAAGAGGCAGTTCGTTACAGGGGAGAGAGGACAAGAAAGACAACTATTTTTTTTTTTTTTAACTGGTTTCCCAGTTCGCCTGGCTGAACTGCCAGTAAGGGGTCAGGCACTCAGAATTTGCGCCTCTCTTGTTCACTTCTTGACTGCTTGCCAAAGTCCGAGCTGACTACAGAGGAGAGGAAAGCAAAAACAGGTTGGGGATGGGGGCGGGCTGGGGGGGTGCCGGGGGCTGACAACACTGTGGAGTCAGTGCTGACAAATGTGTCCTACTTTGTTCCATGGGGATTTCTTCTCAAATGTGAACTGAACCTTTGCTAGGGGAGGGGTTAAATTCTCTGGCTTTTCTGGCTTCCGATTTCTACAAATACATGTATCCAATTCGAATGCATATGCTAATATATCTACTAATGTATTTATATATTATATATATATTAATATATGTATTCAAGTCAGAAAAGTCCTTTTCAGAGAACTCCTGAATGGCAGTGGTGCCAGTTTGCTTTCTCGACAGCCTGGCTGTTTTGGTCAGTTCGACTACGTTTTAAAATTAAGAGGAATATTTCATTGTCAAATTTGGGGAGAGGCTATCAATTTAAGAATGATTACATCATGTGCAGGAAAAGAAAAAGCAAGTATCAAAACCAAACTGACCTTTTCAAAATGCACACAAAACTCAGTAGTCATCCCCCATGTCAGCGAAGGATTTCCCTGAACTGAAGCCTTCACTCTCTCAGCCAGGTGAGAGAAAGGCTGGGCCCCATGTGCTTTTCTCATTGGGAATGACCTCACATTTGAAGGAGGCTGCATAGGGTCATATTAAGAGCACACACCTGGGGGCGCCTGGGTGGCTCAGTTGGTTAAGCGACTGCTTTCGGCTCAGGTCATGATCCTGGAGACCTAGGATCGAGCCCCACATCAGGCTTCCTGCTTCTCCCTCTCTCAGTCCCTCTGCTTGTGTTCCCTCTCTCGCTATGTTTCTCTCTGTCAAATAAATAAATAAAATCTTAAAAAAAAAAAGAGCACACACCTGGGGTGCCTGTGTGGCTATGTTAGTGTCTGTATTCCCCTCAGGTCATGACCTCAGGGTCCTGGGATTGAGGCCCTCGTCCGGCTCCCTGCTCAGTGGGGACTCTGCTTCTCCTTTGCACCTCCCTGCTCATTCTCTCTCAGTCTCTCAAATAAATAAGATAAATAAAATCTGCTTAAGATTCTCTCTCTCCCTCTCTCCCTCTTTCCCTCCCCCTGCTCTCTCTTTTTAAAAAAGTACTTAACCCAATCAAGCAACTTAATAAACGTTATTATTGACAAAGATCCTAAACTGTTCAACAGTAAGAAAGAAGAGCATTAGCTCAGAAATTTTCAGTTCATCATTACAAAGAAGGTACAGTGCTAAGCACTTTACACAGATGATCCCATTTTTACCCATTTTACAGGTGAAGAAACAGGGATCCAGGAAGTGTTGGTAACTCATCCGAGGTCATAGCTAGGACATGGCAGAGCTGGGATTTCCACACAGGTTGTCTGAATCCCAATCTCCCCGTGTACTGAGCTCACCCTGCCCAATAGTTAGGGCTCTGAGACCCAGAGAGCCTGCACAACTTGAACTGCAGTCGCTTTTGGAGGGCTGAGCTGGAATCCAGTTTTCCATGTCAGTTTTTGAAATCCCTATGTCTCCTTCAAGGCTACTTGAGCTAAAATGTCCCAATAAAATGAGCAGCTGAAAGAGAGAAAGGAAGGCATTTGGCAGCATTCCTTAGTTGCTATTGCTGATCGTTTCTTGCACGTGTGGCTCTGGCCCTGGATTTTAGCATCCGGCATTCTCTGGTAAGATCATACTCCTCCTGTGTGCTCTCACCGGCCCTATAAACTGCCAGCCTGGCTGGTGAAGCTTGACGGCCTCAGTTCAGCTACTGATCAGGGTCTTCCTGATTTTTGTCCCAGCACAGTTCCTATAGTTCCTTTATCACTAGTTATGACTCTGGGTATCGACGGTACTCATCGCAAAGCCTGTAAGCAGACACACACAGACACACACAGACACACACACCCCTAAGCAGATTGAGATGAGCCTCTGTATAGGGATTTTTATTGCTTCAGGGAATTTTAGCTTTAGAAGGAAACTTGGTTATGTGTGAAACCAACATATTTCACCTATGAAAAAATCAGGTTATAGAAAATTACCAACTTGCTGTAAGTTGCAGAAGAATCATGTCACTAATTCGCTGCCCATGACTGTTCTATCACCCCTACGTAGGTGGCCTGCAGCTGTGTGTTCCATTGATCAGAGATCAATTGGTTAGTCTGAGAAATCAAGGCAGCCAAAGCTTCTGTCAGTTTTCCTGTCCAGGGCAGTCTTTGATTGGACCCAGTTTCTGTCTTCCACCAAGATCATGGTCAAATGATGCCATCAATGATCTCAAGAGAGTTTGGGCTATGCCATCTCTGTCCTAAAAGTGCCAAACAGCGGGTGCAAACTCAAATGTCACATGTGAAAAGCTGGCCAGGAATAAGATACTCAGAGGACTGGAAACTGGACGTGAGTCGGTGGTCAGCTCTGGGAGGGTAGGATGATGGACCTGGAGGACTCAGGCCTTGTCTAGAGGGGGCAGCAGCTACTTGGATCCAGCTGAAAACTGCCATGGAGGATTCCAGCTTGGTTTTAGCTACTTGACTTTTTCCAAAAGAAGCCAGAAATCAGGCTTCTGATTATTATATGAAAACTCCAAATTTTTAAATGGTGTCAGTCAATTCAAATTAGAACACTATGTGGCTCATACAACACAGGGCAACATATCACATCTGCAGGCTGAATATGGTCTTTGTGTCACCAATTTGCAAACCTCTGGCTAGAATATTTGAGCTGAAAGACACCTTAGAGAATACACTGCCCATCTTTACCATTTGGCAGATCAGGAAGCAAAGGCCCAAAACAAGAAAGAACTCCCTGCGTGGCAGAGTTATTTTATCTGCAGACTTAGGACTCTAAGGTGACAATTCTAATTCTTATACCAGATTTCCTTTCACCTCCAAGCTACCCCCTGTGTTGATGGTTTGGTGAGATTTCTGTCTAGATTTAATGAATGCTCTTCAGGGAGGTATACTTGATGGCTAAAGTGGATGACCAAGAGAATTAAGCTGACATGGTGAGGAAGGAAGATTTATTTCTCTTAAATTATGGACCTTGACAGCTTCCCTAAATGCCAGTGCCAAATGACACTCCAGTTGCTATGGTAACGGTGTCAATAAGCAACGTTCTCTATGAGGAAGCTGATGCAAATACAGTAGCTAAACATCTTAGAAGATGCTCATTCGTCTCTCCCCACTGCTATGGCTCAAGAAGGTCCTGAGTCTCATCTACTGAAAGGCCAAGAGGTCAACCCACTGAAGGCATACACCTGCCTTCTTCCTAGGATCATGCAGTAGCTGATTTCTGAATCTGGTCAGAGCTTGGAGATCATTTGGTCCCACTGCCTCCTTTGAAAGCAGAGGACACTGAGGCACAGAGGGGGCATGGCCATGCAGGGAGCTGACAGCAGCTTTGGAACCAGATCCCAGGGCTTCTATGCCCAGCACAGGCTCCTCTCCTTGTCCTGCCCCAGCAGGGCCCTTCAGAGTTGAGGCTAGCCTTTGTGCTACCTCTTCTGTGCCAACTTGGCTGTGTGAATACAATGAACAGAGGGTGTGACACACAGCAAATAAAGCTCCTTATTGATTGGGAGGCCACTGTAAAGAGTTGTTTTCATGGACTTGGCACCAGCAGTGAGCTCCTTTCTGCAGGGAGAGGGAGAGGGAGAGAGGTGATCCTTGCCCAGAGAAATTTTTTCTGAGAAGAATGTCTTTTGAAATTGGCTATGATATAGCTGTAGATTGCATTCAATGACTTAGAAGGAGCTTACAATTATGCATGCCTCTCTGAGGGTGTTGTTATGAGACCATGAGAACTGAAGGCTGGCACTCAGGATGAATGGGTATCTTGATAAAATACCAGCTCCAACTTGGTTTAAAAATCTTTCTATTGAAGATGCCAGATTTCAAAGAGAAGAGACACAGCTGCACCAGAGAGTGTCACAAACAAGGGCATTCCATACTTGAAGTAATAAAAGAGAGATTTTCATTTTTTTCACTCCCTACCTCAGTG
The DNA here is from genome assembly GCA_004023965.1 of Spilogale gracilis. Taxonomy (NCBI): domain Eukaryota; kingdom Metazoa; phylum Chordata; class Mammalia; order Carnivora; family Mephitidae; genus Spilogale; species Spilogale gracilis. Next base: position 42,955 of record PITA01008657.1, on the reverse strand, counting down.
CCTTGTATATTGCTCAGTTTAAGCAAGTGCTGCTGTGTTTAGTAAACACTGGTTACCTCTATGTCCCCAAATTGACAACAAGTTCGTGGAAACTAGGAGCAGGCAGCAAAAATAAATGGGTCAGATTTTCAATCAAATGTTCCCCTTTCTTTGCACCAAAATGAATCAACCATTAGAGAGATTACAGTAAAATCATGATTGAACTGAGCCCGCTGAATTTAATTCACTGGATGAATCCAAATAACAGTCAAGCAAATTGTTAACTGGCCCACCTGTTTCAACAGTCCATCTGATGATGGAACAAAGAGAAAGGAAGTGGAAGAAAGTGGCTGCTTTGACTGATTAAGTGGAAAGTGTAATCAACAGTGGAGGTGATCTGATAGTGAGTGAGGGAATGTTGGGTTGTCTGTGGACACAGCACAGCTACTCATTCTTTATCACTTTCTTGATCCTCCGTCCTCAGAATCTATTTGCTGAACAAGGAAAAGGATTTTTACACTCTCAAATAAGTAATAATGCTGCACGATGCCTCACAAGGAACTTCACTCTATCTTTTTTTTAATATTCAAGTTAGCTAACATATAGTGCAATATTGGTTTCAGGAGTAGAATTTAGTGATTCATCACTTACATATAATACAAAGTGCTCATCCCAACAAGTGCCCTCCTTGATGCCCATTGTACATTTAGCCCATCCCCTCACCCACCTCCTCTCCAGCAAGCCTCGGTTGGTCTCTATAATTAAGAGGGAAATAAGTCAGTCAGTGAATGACAAATATATGATTACCCTCAAAAGTGGAATTTAAAAAATGAAACAGAAGAACACAGGGAAAGGGAAGGAAAAATAAAGTAAGATAAAAACAGAGAGGGAGGCAAAGTGTAAGAGACTCCTAACATAAAGAAACCTCATTATTTTACAAAACAAAGGAAATGGAGGTGCCGAACATACTCAAGATTGTTACAAATATTTGTATGTTAGATACTGAAAAGTAAGATGATAGTTGTTAGCTTCTCACCCAACGCATCCAATCCTGTCAATTTATTTGTGTCTTCAGTGCTATAGTGTGTTTCCAGTAGGCAGCCTATACTTGGATTTTTTTTTAATCCAACCTGAAAATCTCTGCCTTTCATTTGGAGTGATTATAATTCACAATTATTGTGCTTACTGAAATAAGTTAGAATCTATTCATCTCATTTCCTATTTGTTTTCTTCTGGGTTTTGTTTTCTTTCTCTGCTTTTACTGCCTTCTTTTGATTTATTGGATATTTTCATGATGTCATTTCATCTAATTTTTTTAGTATTGAGCTATACTTCTTAGTTTTGTTATTCTGATATTTGCTACAGGCTTTATAGTATACCTAAACTATCAGTCTGCCTTTTAGTGATTTTATACCACTTCGCACATAGTGCAAAACCTTAAACAGTATATTTCCATTTCTCCTCTCCCAAATTCCATGATACTGTTCTTCCACAGTCTACTTCCATGTTAAAAACCTCATATTTTAGGGGCGCCTGGGTGGCTCAGTTGGTTAAGCGACTGCCTTCGGCTCAGGTCATGATCGTGGAGACCCGGGATCAAGCCCCATATCCGGCTCCCTGCCCGGCGGGAAGCCTGCTTCTCCCTCTCTCATTCCCCCTGCTTGTGTTACCTCTCTCGCTGTGTTTCTCTCTGTCAAATAAATAAAATCTTTAAAAAAAACAAAACAAGGGGTGCCTGGGTGGCTCAGTTGGTTAAGCGACTGCCTTCGGCTCAGGTCATGATCCCGGAGACCCAGGATTGAGCCCCGCATCGGGCTTCCTGCTTGGCGGGAAGCCTGCTTCGCCCTCTCCCACTCCCCCTGCTTGTGTTCCCTCTCTGGCTGTGTTTCTGTCAACTAAATAAAATCTTTAAAAACAAACAAAAAAACAAAACAAAACAAAAAAACCTCATACTTTATTATTTTGTTCAAATAGTCAATTATCTTTTACAATGATTTAAATAATAATAAAAAGCTTTCATTTTTACCATATGGTTATAACTTCTGGTGCCCTTCATGTCTTTCTGTACTTCTATATTTCTGTACTTCTGGGTATCATTTACCTTCTGAAAACTTCCTTTAATATTTCTAATAGTACAGGCCTACTGGATATGAATTCTTTATATTTTCACTGGGTATAGAATTCTAAGTTGACAAAAATTTGTGCTTCGGTACTTTAAAGATGATACTTTAGTGTTATCTACAAGATATTTGATATTAATTTTATCTTTATTCTTCTGTATATGTCTTTTTTCTTCTGGCTGATTTTAAATTTTCCCTTTATCTCTGGTTTAGAGCAGACCTTTATTTCTTTCATATTTCACCTTAATTTTTGAACGCATGTAACAGAATTATAATGACTGTCTTAAAGTCCTTGTCTGCTAATTCTATCATCTGTGTCAATGTTGGATTAGTTTCAATTAATTCTCTTCCTCATTATGGGTTATATTCTCCTTCTCCTTTGCATGCCTGGTAATTTTCTTATTTTAACAGACACTGTGAATCTTACTTTGTTATGTGTCCTATTTGTGTGTTTTTGTTTTCCTATAAATATTTTTTTTCTTTCTCCTGGGAGGCAGTTAAGTCAGAAACTTAATTGTGTTCTTTTCTGTGATCTCTTCAGGTCTTGCTTTTAAGATTTATTAAGAAACACCAAAGCTCAGTTAAGTTTTAGGCTAATTATTCTCATTACTGAGGCTACACGTTTCTGAGTACTTTGCACAGTATCACATGAATTATGAAGTTGTAGTTTGGCTGTTGGGAGCAGGCACTAATTCCTGGTCCTGTGTGGGCACTGGGTACCGTTCAATCTCATCCTCTTGGGTTGTTCCTATAGTTTCTTCACACGTATACACTGATCAGTACTCTACTGAGTACTTGATGAGGAGCCTCTCAACATTCCTGGAGTTGCCTTTCTGTGCATATCTCTTCTTTTCTGTTCCTTGTCCCATAAACTAGAGCTTCCCTGGTCTCTCTGACTCTCTGCTCCATCTCCTCAACTCATAGAATATTCTGGGATCTGCCTGGGGTCCTCTTCTCTATGCCAGAGCCTGAGAAATCCCTCAAGGCAGTAAGCTGAAGCAATCATGGGGCTGATATATTTTTTCCCCCTGAGAGACCACTGTCCTTCATTGTCTTCGCTGATACTGAAAATGACGCAAAAGTCATGGTTTTACTTGTCCTATTCTTTGATTATTTGTCACAGAAATGAGTGTACTTATAGTCCCTGCTATTCCATCTTGGTCAGAATCAGAATTCCAATAAATTAGAGCAACATTTTTTATGGGGTTTTTCCAGGTTTGGGGATCTTCCTTCAGCAGATCTGCAATGAGCACTGAACTGTTATTTGGACCAGGTTTTATCTGTTCTCTTCACTCCTTCCTTCCTTCCTTCCTTCCTTCCTTCCTTCCTTCCTTCCTTCCTTCCTTCCTTCCTTCCTTCCTTTTCACCATTGTATCTTTTATTCCACATAGCCAGTCATTAGTGGAAAAGGGGAACGGAATTATATCAGGCTATGTTTACATTCCACAACCCTTTGCTCTTCCATCAGGTGCTTTCAGAATTATTTTGCCAGCTAATGTTTCCAACCTCAAAATACTCTTTGGTCTTAAGAGGTTCCCGGCTCCCCTCTGTGACATCCTATCATCTCTGTGAGCTTGGCCCTGCCTATCTTGCATACTACTCCCTCAGACCCTGTTTTCTGAGACAGACAGAGTGTTAACCAGTGAAATCAATTGTTCTAAACCATGAGTTACTACTTTGTACTTATAACCAAAAGCACTGTAAGAGATTCTTTAAAGAATTCTTTTAAAAAAATATTTATTTATTTGACAGAGAAAGACACAACAAGAGAGGGAACACAAGCAAAGGGAGTGGGAGAGGGAGAAGCAGGCTTCCCAATGAGCAGGGAGCCCAAAGCAGGGCTCGATCTGGGGACTCCGGGATCATGACCCAAGCTGAAGGCAGACGCTTAACGACTGAGCCACTTAGGCGCCCCATTTTAAAAAATTCTTTCAGAATTCCTGAGAGCAGATATTTAGTCACCATAGATTATTTCTAGACACACTGAGTATTTTGATTCTTAGTCTATCACTAAGGTAATCAGAGTGATCAGAATCTTACTCATATGAAACTAAGTTTGAAATTCCATGCACCATCAAAACCATTTATGATACAGTTCTGGCTTCCAACGAGACTGTTATTTCTACACCAAAACCCACTACCAGCAACAGACTCTATCTCTTCAAATAGTTTATCATTACGCCTTCCACTCAGTATCTTTACTCTGTACTTACGGCAAAATGGTGGGTCAGGAACTTGCCTATGTCATACCCATCTGTTCCTTCTATGTATTAACAGACTTTCCTGTTTAAACAACAAAAACAAACCAAAAGTATCTGTAATCTCAAACTTCCTTGCAACCAGTGTTGCCCATATAACTCCTAACATTTTCGGTTTCATGGTACACCGGCTGTTTTTCTCCCATTTATCAGGGCTCCAGTTTTTCCTTTCTGAAACAGTATGTGATGACAGGAGATGTTTTAGCCTTCTGGCAGCCCAAAGACAGAGGATCAAAGAGACCTTGACCCCGGTGTCTTCAAGCCACTGAACCAACACAGCAACTGCCGGTCTCTGACTTGTCATGGCAGAAAACAAAACAAGCCAAAGCAAATACTTGACTTGTGGGAGCTACTCCTATTCAGTTACAGCTGAATCCAATCCTTCAAACACAAATGGGAAATAGAATGTTATCTCTGCATAAGTGCACAGTAATTTTTATTTCTTTCACAATAAAAACTCAAGAGTCATTTTTAGATTTTAAGAGGTAAATCAGTTCATCAAAAATGGAGTAAAGTCCATTTTACTCATCTTCTGGCTCACTACTTTCAACCATTAGCTGAAATGTCAAGCATCAAGCACAGTTAGCACTACATTATAACTCTATTTACACCTCAGTTTATAGACTGAATTTATCAAGGGCAAGACCTGTGTCTTAAAAAACACCTCTTGGCAGCTATTAAAAAAACGGGAAGTGAACATTTAAATGAATTAGGATAGAAGGAAAAGAAGCTCTTTACTCTCATACTGGAAGCTCTTCCCAAAGAATAAAAACCAGACCCCAGAAACATGATGAGAGGCAAGCAGAAGGCAGCCAGAATATAGGGCCAGTGCTTTATCACTGTACCTGTGTCACTCCGCCTATAACACAGGGATCATCATCGGCTGTACAAGGACAGAAGTATCTTCTAGCATCCTAAAGAAAAACATCTTGCAAAAAAAGAAGCCTTGATAGAGGACTTAACAAACACTCCTCCATCTCTAGCACTTCCTGTCTATAATTATATTTCCCCAAAGAGGGCAACATATTAAAAAGAGAGAGAGAGAGAGAGCTGTCATATTTACTGCACTGCTTCCCTTAAACTGGATAGTGAATTATAAAGCACAAACAGGAAAAAACCAAACAATGCCTGCTCATTTAATTTGGTTTTCTCCTGTGCCAATTATTGATCCGTCAATTGCCTTGGATCTGGCAGGAGTGGTTTTCTCTGGCTCATCGGGTCTGAGACCAATGGCAACAGGTACCAGCTTAAACTGGATTTCTTCCTGGGCCTGTACATAAAGAGTAGACACATTTTCAAGGCCTGAAACTCCTGAGCCTTGAGTCTCTAAAAAATGAAACCATTTGAGTGTGAGATCATACTTTTGCTTCAAGACTTCCAAGCCCATATCTGGGCTTGTATTGCTGTGACGGGAAAAGGACAAATGACCACAGCCCAATGGGAACAGGAAACTTTGACGGTGAAAATTGTTTTGTAATTTTATACATTGCACACCATTCTCTTCAAATCCACAGGACAGCAAAGCTAAGAAAGATCACTCATAGTGTAGAGCCTTGAGAATTTTGAATAGATCAGGAAAAGCAGAGTTGAAAAGCCCAGTTTTCCTATGAGCTGGGGGGATAGATTTACAATGAGGATTTTTTAAATGAAGGCTGAATTCGCAACCATTCATTTCAACACACACATGCCTAGACCACCTGATAAGGAATACATTTGTATTATGCTTATGAAACATGCGAAGGGAGTCTAATTTGCAAATAAATGCCTTGAAGAATTTTTTACAACTTCAGAGGTAAGTGACTGAATCCTAGAATTCTCTCTTATTTGTGAGGTTTTTATTTTATTTTGTGACAGCTGCCATAAATTCAATTAAATTCTATGGTAAATAAAATTTTGGTGTGTTTTTCTTTTTCTTGTTAAAAGAAGAAAATGATCAAAAAGTTGGCAAGATGGGATGCAATAAACCTATTTGCAAACAGGGAAATCAAATAGTTCCCCATCAAAACGTGAAGGAGGGAAATCCAGTCAGCCTAACAGGTACAGCCTTACTTATTATCCTGTCCTTCACCCCACCCCTATTCCTAACATTCTTTCCTTGCTATGGAAAAAAAGCAGATGCAATTAGAATCTGCCAAGTTAGAAGCTAAAATACTGCTCTTCTAGCAAACAGGGAGAGAAAGCAAAAACTCACAATCTGCAGCCATAGAAAACACTGCAGGGATGGACACTTGAATGTGTTCCAGGATCCTAGGGCAGTCCCTGGCAACCACCCAGAGCACAGGAGGTAAGCATGCCCAATACTGACTTCTTATACATAGAAGCGACAATTCCACCTGACGTATATACCCATTGAGATACACACATGTAGCAGGAACATGTGTACAAAAATGGAAAAACATGACCGCTGAATTCCCTTTACACATTACACATGTTCTCTAGCCCTACAGCTGCTACCGTTGAGGCTCTGCTTCATTCTTGGCCCAAGAGAAGCACAGATCACATAGTCCCCACAACAGCCCCATGGGTAAAGTGATTATAAGTAAAAAAAAAAAAAAAAAAAATTAGCACAGACTGATGAAGGGACTGGCCCAAGGTCATAAGGTTAAGTGTGACAAAGCTATTGCTGGAAATCAGGTCTGATGAGACTAAACTCAGACTTCCCATCTCCTTTCTTCTCTAGGTAGGTGCTGATGTTGCAAAAAGCAGATGGTATTTCTGTGGCCCAAATTCTATCCCATGTGTATGATGGAAGCTTGTTGGTTAAAAGGCATCTCCGTGTTCTTTTGGTAAATGAAGGATTCATTAGTAAAGGTAAATTAGTAAATTCATATTTTTCTTAAAACCACACACATGTCAAGTATTTAAGAGAGTAGAGAGAGGAATTAGGAAAGGAACACAGAAATCAACCAATGGGACTTCATCAAGATAAAAACTTGCAGAACAAAGTAAACAGTAGACAAAATCAAAAGACAGCCTGCAGACTGGGAGAAGATATTTGCAAATATCTTACCAGATAACCAGTTAAGATCCAAAATCTATAAAGAACTTCTCACTCTGAACACCCAAATAAGAAATAATCCAATCAAGTAATGGACAGAAGACATGAACAGACATTTCTCCAAAGAAGATATACAAAGAAATGGCCAACAGACACATGAAAAAATTCTCAAGGTCACTCGGCATCAGGGAAATACAGATCAAAATCACAGTGAGATACTACCTCACACCAGTCAGAATGGCTAAAATTAACAAGTCAGGAAACAACAAATATTGGCTAGGATGCAGAGAAGGGGCACCGTCTTACACTGCTGGTGCAAATGCAAGCTGGTGCAGCCACTCTGGAAAATGGTAGGGATGTTCTTCAAAAAGTTAAAAATAGAGCTACCTTATGATCCAACAACTGGACTAGTAGGTGTTTATCCAAAGGATACAGACGTAGTGACTCTGCACCCCAATGTTTATAGCAGCAACGTCCACTATAGCCAAATTATGGAAAGAGCCCAGGTGTCCATTGGCAGATGAATGGATAAAGAAAATGTGGTATATTCACACAATGGAATATTACTCAGCCATCAAAAAACCGAAACCTTACCATTTGCAATGATGTGGATGGAACTAGAAGGCATTATGCTAAGTGAAATAAGTCGGTCAAGGAAAGACAATGATTGTATGATCTCCCTTATATATGGAATTTAAGAAACAAAACAGAGGATATAGGGGAAGTGAGGGAAAAATAAAATAAGATGAAATCAGAGAGGGAGACAAACCATAAGGAGTCTTAACTATAGGAAAGAAACTGAGTATTGCCAGAGGGGGTTTGGGGGGCTGGGGTAACAGGGGGATGGGCATTAAGGAGGGCACGTGATATAATGAGCACTGGGTATTATATGCAACTGATGAATCACTGAACCTTATCTCTAAAACTAATAATATATTATACATTAATTAATTGAATTTAAATAAAATTTTAAAAAATCAAAAAAGGAAACACAGCTTACTTTCTGATGACCTGAATTTCTCCCCTCATGCTTGTTCTTTCAGGTCACATAGCTTTCAACCTCTTTTCTGCTTGGAGCACAGGCGGCTCGAAAGTGTCTCCTGAACCAAGTAGATGTGAGGAGAGCCCCACAGCAAGAGACAACATGGTTCAGCTGCTAAAATAACCCCAGTGAATTAGATTCAAGACCATCATGAGGGAGAGGAGCTGCTAAGGGAAAGGTCACTCTGCAGTCCCTGAGAGAAGTGACTATGTGTGTCCATCTCTGCTGTGCTCCTAGCACCAAGCCCAGTGCCAGGTTTGTAGCCAGCACTTGGTAACTACTGAATGGGTGAATGGAAGAAAGCATGAGCTAGGGAGTCCTCCCAGCACCAACGTGTGGTAGGATCTGGGCCACCGAAATCTTCCCAAAGCGCCAAAACATAGCATCAGTGGAATGACCCACAAGAATATGGTTGCAATGCTTTCTCCTTCCCTTTGGCTCAAATCATACCGTTACTTCATTTTAAGCTTTTCAAATGCTGATTTTTTTTTTTACTATTACAGAATTGGGGAGAATATAAAGGAAACACATTTCCAAAATAAAATACGGTAGATTTATTTCTTCTGTTTTAAATGGCACCGTGGCTGCCTCAACTCAAGTTTTCCAGATACATCAACTAGAAAATTCACTCTGGGGTTGTTCCCTGGTCTTGAAAATCCCATTTATGCGGTTTTGTGCCTCTGACTTCGTACCCTGAAACACTCATCCAAGTGCTAGCTTTCTCTTCAGTCAGGGCTGGTGGTGGCCCACACACTAGCACCAGGAGGGTCCTGCAGCCCACTCCCCAAGACAAGCTGATCTTCATGCTTAAATTCCCAGCACTAAGAGGCGTTTCCCTTAAGGTAAGAGGCACTCACCTTCCCTTGTCAAGAAGCCTTTAATAAGATGGGTTAAGAAGTGAATCCATTATTTTCTATTCATGTGTTATCAGAATAGAAAGATCTCTGTGCGAACCAATGCACCTGGGAAGGGATGGTTCATTAAGGGCATCAAAGATTGAACTTTGGGATGAGGTCCTGAAGAGGCAGTGAGAGTGGGTAAGAGAGATCTCACCACTTCCCCACTTTCGGGCGACAAAAGATCCAGGTATTCGGTGGCTAACAGTACGAGTAGCTGGTGTCTTAAAAACCCTCTATCCTGCTACAGAGGCAAGGGTAGAGCAGTAAAGCCTTAAGAGTGGTAGACAGCCCTGTCCAACCTTTAGCTGAGGAAAACTGATCTACAGTCACGTAAGTTGGGAGCGTTCTTCTTAACATGTCCCTTCCTTCGATATTTACAATGGGCATCATTGGCAGGTTAGAAACTGGAAGAAGTCTTACATTTTAGAGATCTGTTTGACCTTGTTTAATATAACATTTTTACAAGTCTATTTTTATTGGTTTGGAACATAACTTATAAGAGACAGAGCTGACTCACCTTTCCTGGAAGCTGACAGTAGGAAAGAAAGGAGGCTGCCCAACACCACACAGCACAGTCTGTGAGCACGTGCAACAGACCCAAGTTCAAATCCCCCACTAAGTTCTCTGCTGGCTTGTGGCTCAGTGAGTTACTTACCCCCTCTGAACCTCAGTAAATGGAGGATCTAATTTGTTTTACTTCTAATGCATGTAAAATATCTTGATTTGGAATAAATAATAATGAGGCTTTTATAATCTGGGCTCATTTTATTCTGCTTTTACCTTTGGTGAGCACTCTGGTTTATGAACAGCCAGCAGCAGAGGCTGACAGCAAGGGCTCTGGACTAAGACAGATTTCCTTCAAATCCTGGCTCTGCTATTTACTAGCTGTGTGGTCTTGGGCAGGTTATGTGACCTCGCTGAGCCGCAGTTTCCTTATCTATGAAACGGAGCTATTGGGAGGATAAAAATAATAAAGCACATGCAAGGTCCAGCCAAAGGCAGCACAGAATAAATGGCACAGTAAAAAGCTGTTATAAGTGTTCTGGTTTTTATTTCCTGTCTCCATGCTTTCCCTCTCTGGCTTGGCTATGATTGATTTCCTTAATCCCTACACACATTTGATCCTGGCACCAACACTGCCTACAATGGGGACCCCTACCCCCTTCCCTAAACCGTAGCTTCCTCCTTGGGGCAACTGGTGCTTGTAACTTACTTCCAGATCCCTGGCCCAGCTGCAAGGAAGGAGAACAATGATTTCTCTTCCCACAGCCTCTCACGCATTAGTTTTCCCTGCATGTCTGACGTTTGACTTCTAACTCCCCTCGGGCTGTGATTACTCAGGCAAAGTGAAGTGGACAGATGGGACAATTATTTGGAAAGCTCAGCCAATGGAAAACAAAACAAAAAGGTGGAAAAAGAAAACCCTACACCAAACATTGCAGTTGAGGGAAAGGAGTTTATTAGTTTAAATTATTCTTATTGCCTGCTGGCATCGATTGCATTTTCCAGCTGATTGCTCAGCTCCCCCTTAGTGGGTCCGTGTACAGAAATGATATGTTCTTAGATCTCGGCATGGTGGGTAGCCCTCTCTGGAAACGATAGCCATGTTTGAGTAAGGCTTGTCTATACAGCCAATTTTTTCAGGTGATTCTAGTCAATTCATTAACTTTCACAATAAACACAGGCAGGGAGAAAAGGGTCTCTGCATATAATAACAAATATCACTTTAGAATAAAGTAAACTTTAAAAATCTTGATTTTGAAAACTTTCTGAGAAGACTCTAATTCATGTTTCATAGACATGGCACCCAACAACTCATGGGTTCGATTCCAGGCTCTGCCATCCTTTCTTGGGACCACCTAGTGTAAATTACTTAGTCTCCAGGCGGACCTCCATTTCCTGGTCTCCCCACGGGAGCGAACAGTACTTACTCATAGGGCAAGAAGAAGAAAGAGTGATGGATATGCAGGATTTAGCTTGATGTCTGCCACACAGCAAATCCCCAATAAATAGTGTCTGTGAGTAATCAATCGGTAACAAAGAGACTTACAGTTTGAGTTATAAAAGCTAAGAATGCAAAACCTGACACTCCGGATAATGGCAGCTCAGTCCTCATACCCTATGGGTTTTGAGTTCATAGTTTTCTGGGTCAATTCATAGACTTCTCCAGTTTCTAAATCTTTGGTGTGCATTTCCATTCACTGAGAGGTACCCATCTTCCTGCACGTACCTACATACAAGAGATTTGCATGTAGTGTTTGGAGTCAATCACTCCCAAATATGCCACAGATCAGAGACACGGTCATTAATACGGGTTCCCTCTGCAAGGCATGGAAGCCATGACCCTTCCTCAAAGTGAGGGAGTGAGGCAAGGTCGCGGTCATTGACGCCATGCAGCTTTGCCTTCTTTGTTCTCCCTTTTCACCTGATTAGTTCTGAAAAACACTTCTCTTTCTATTTACAATTATATTAAACCTTTCTCTGCTCCTACTTTTAGCTCACTTATGTCAAGCCTCAAGTTTCACCCTACCCTTTTAAGACATGATAATTAATAGAGATAATGAGAAAAACAATCATATAGTAGTATGGTAGCTGCATTGTAACTAGCTTAGTTCAAATAAAAGAAATCTCGCAACCACATGATCGCATACTCACTTCCCTGCATTTAGGGGAGGCAGAAAGTTCTGATAGGATAATGATTGATAAAAAAAAAAAACCACCTGAGCAAAACACGTGATGTGCATCAGTAAAGTTAAGATCTGTCTTTGTAACTGATTGATCCTTAGATTAGACTTTAACCAGAACATGCTATAAATAAAAAACCCTGAGAACAATGTTTTCGGGAGATCCCCAAACCACTCTGAGTCTGGTCTCCTCATTATCGCCGACGCCGTCCCCACCTTTTTAGTCCCGACTATTGCTGGGGCTGGCCCCTGGCACAAATACAATGAACATTTGATTCAATCCCGGCCCAACAGGGAGTATAGATTGGCTGGGGATGTTACAGCCTTCAATCAGACTTTGAAGGTGAAATGACCCTCTGGGCAAGAGGGCAGAGTTCCTGCTTTGGCTTTCCCTGGACACCATCCCGTCTCAACTCAGACGCCACATAATGGAAGGTAAATCAAACACCTTGTGTTTCAGATTTTCTGCTATTCTAGAAGAGAAATCAAAGGCAAGCTTGGATGGCTTTAAGCCTAAATCTTTCTCATGTGTGCAATAGGGTCAAAGAGGTCCAAGAACTTTCCTGAAAGATAGTAAAAAACAAACAAACAAACAAAAAACCCCATTAACTACTACATACTGAGTACTTAAGCTACCGGGCACCATTCTGGATATTCACAGGAATTGTCTTATTTAATTTTCTTATTTAATTCCTTCAACCCTGTTCCTAGAAGGGAATCATTATTAAGTTTTATGTGTTAGTCAGCATTCTCCAGAGAAACAAAATCAATGTGAGAAAGAGAGAGGGAGAAAGAAAGAGACAGGGAGAGACTGAAACTTGTTAGAGCCATTGACTCACATGGTGATGAAGCCGAGAGGTCCCATGATCTGCCATTTGCAAGCTGGAGACCCAAAAAGCTGTTGGTGTCATTTAACCCGAAGGCCTAAGACCTGCGGGGCCAATGGAAGTCTCTGTCTGAGGACGAAGGTCCAAGAACCAGGAGTTTCATCGTCTGAGGTCAGAAGAGGTATGTCTCCTCTCAAAGCAGAGAGTGAATTCACCCTTCTTTCACCTGTTCCTGCTATTTGGGCTCTCCTGATGACGCCCACCTGCATGGGGAGGGTGGCTGCTCTCTTGCAAAGACACTTTCACAGACATGACCAGAAATAATGTTTACCAGTGATGTGGGCATCCCCTTGACCCAGCCAAATCGATATACAAAATTAGCCACCACATAAGCCTGCTCTGCAGGTGAGAAACAGGCAGAGAGAGCTGAAGGGGCTTGACCAAATGACTCGATTAGTAACTGGTAGCCTTTCTCTTCCAGAACCAGAAGGCTTAATTGACAGCTCGATTGCCTTTTGCAAGGGTTAGTTTCAATCTGGGGAAGAGCAGAAGCACCTGTTTTCCTTAGAAAATACTTTGGTCTTGATTGGACCCACACAACCAAACCATGGCCACCTGTAAGGAAACCCAGACTCATGTCCCAGGTCTGTCTTAAATAACAATGACAAAGACAACTGATACTAACTCAACTGAGATAAAAATAAGCACTGTAATTTAGTGAACAAAAACTTCATGGCGGCTACCAATCTCAGCACTTGAAAATTAACATAACAAACCACGAAATCTGCAGCTCTGGTATCTGATCAGCCTGCATTTTGTGTCTAACTCCACATTTGCCAGCTGCGGGATTTTCAATATTTCTCCCCCAATTTTCCTCACTATAAAAATAAAATTGGCTGTGAGAATTAAATGAGATAATGTGCAGTACACACATACTACCTAGAAGCCTGCAAGCCCCAACAAATGTTACATCACTACAATCCCTCCTCTACACGATGAAGGCACGAAGTTTCTTCGAGACGTGGATAAGCCGCCACTTGGGAGGGGCCTCAAAGCTCAGAGTCTGTATTCTGAGTCACTTCTGTCCTCTAGCCAGATGGAACTAGCTGTCATCCGGGCCGAGCTCCCGAAGCAACTTGGTAACTTATTTAAAACCCAGGATCTTGGCCCACAAACTGGGGCTGGGCTGCTGCGGGGCCAGGTCAGGAGCCACTGCTCTAGCTCCAGCACTGCGTTCTTCCCCAGGTCTGGGGATTATGGCTGTCACCAGGGACTGCAGAGAACCCGCCTATTTAAGCTTGGGGAGCCATAACAAAACACCATAGATGGGGCGGCTTAAGCAATAGAAATTTACTTTCATAGTTCTGGAGGCTAGAAGTCCAAGATCAAAGCACTGGCACGGGTGGGTTGTGGTGAGAGCCATCTTCCTAGGTTCTAGATGGCTACCTTTGCCCTCCTTCTTCACATGGTGGGAGCAGGGGGGAACAAGCTCTCGCTCTCTCTCCTTCAGGGGCACTAATCCCATCATGACGGCTTCTACTCCCAGGGCCTCGTCTAAATCTCATTACCTCCCGAAGGCCACGTTGCTGAATATATCACACTGGGGGTTAAGGCTTTAATACATGAATTTGGGGGAGATATAACTCAGTCCATAGCACCTTCCTAATTAACAATTTTTTTTTTTTCTATCCCACTTCATCAGCAATAGTCTTATTGGCTGAGCACTTGTTTGCTGGGCACTGTACCCAAAAGACTATTTGTTTATGTATTCATTATATATATGATTTGGTCTGCTTTCAGAAAAAAGGAGAGGTGCCTTCTGGAAGTTTGAAACCATCACAGGAGACACTGACAAGGGCACATCGGTTTGCAGGCTACAGAAAAAAGAGCAATTTTCCCAGTGGTTGTTTGCCGGGCCTGGTTGGTGTCCTGATTCACGCAATGGTGGGCTTCTGCCCCTCTAGTCATGTTTTCATGCCCTCAATCACTGTGGGAGTGAAACGTTCCTACCCTCCTGGGTGTTTGTTGCTGCGCACATTGTGTGAGTCATCAGTTGGCTCTGACTTTCAGGTGCCTCAGCAGAAGCAAACGGTAGCCTCTTTGTCCTCAGTGATGACCCGAAAACCTCACATCCCCATGCTCCTGAAATAAAAATAATCCTGAGGATGGTAGCAACTTACCTCTACTGATTGCTGCCTGTGTGTCAGCATGATCCATTTCATCCTCCCGGCGGCCCCAGGACATGGGGACTATTCTGCCCCTTTCTGCAGAAGTGGAAATTGAGGCTTAATGAGACTTGGTTATTCTGGTCAAGGTCACCCACAAGCCAAAACATTGCGGAGCCGTAAAGCCACACACTTTCTGGCTTCCACCAGCTTGTTCCATCTCCTGAATGTTCTCTATTGACTTTCCCTAAACACCTTGCCTTAGGAATAAGGTGCCTATTGGCCACGTTTTTTCACATCCTGGAGATGGGGTAAATACACAGGGGGCAGGGAGGGCATGTCGGTCTACACGAAAGACCCCACCATCACTGGTCTGGAGAATGGAGAGTGTAAAACAGTTTCCTAGACCCAAACCTCATTAGACAGTATTAAAACTAATTGCAAAAGACAGCCACCAAGATAGCTGGGCAATTACAAATCCAATTTAATGCATCGTCTCTGATTTTACTTGTCACGTAAAAGAACCTAAAAATCACGGTGAAGCTGGAGATTAAGCAGAGGATCACAAATAAAGTAAGAAAGATGGAATTCAATTGTATTTTGTCAGTAACACTTGGTAAGAGATGTTTGCCAACACCATTTCACCGTTCAATGTGTATTTCACACATAAATTGTGCTCCAAAAAGCATTCGAATTTGAAGATAGGTGATGAGCCATTTCTCTGGCATTTGTGCCCAAACTTCTTTAGCAAAAACAATTCTCGGGCACCTGGGTGGCTCAGTGGGTTAAGGCCTCTGCCTTCGGCTCAGGTCATGATCTCAGGGTCCTGGGATCAAGGCCCACATCGGGCTCTCTGCTCAGCAGGGAGCCTGCTTCCTCCTCTCTCTCTGCCTGCCTCTCTGCCTGCTTGTGATCTCTCTCTGTCAAATAATAATAAAAAAATTCTCATGAAGTAGTAAGTGCATATATGTTAAGGGGAGGAATTAAGACTGAGAACCCGGGTGCCTGGGTGGCTCAGTTGGTTGGGCGACTGCTTTCCGCTCAGGTCATGATCCTGGAGACCCGGGATCAAGCCCCACATCGGGCTCCCTGCTCAGCAGGAAGCCTGCTTCTCCCTCTCTCAGTCCCTCTGCTTGTGTTCCCTCTCTAGCTGTGTTTCTCTCTGTCAAATAAATAAATAAAATCTTAAAAAAAAAAAAGAGACTGAGAACCCATTCTCCAGAGGAGATGGGGCTGCTTGTCACCAACAGATCCCCATTCGCAGGGTCTGCTCCTGGTGTCCCTGGGGGCCCAGATGTGCCTCCAGAAGCCATCTCAGGTGACTTTCAGTTGAGGTCTGGAATATTCGATGCACCTGCCTAGGTATCTGTACACATAGTGGATATTCACTCTTTAGCATCAGAAGTGGGCAGAACAGCGTGGTGGTCATATACACAAGTTCTGAGGTAGGTAGTGGTGGATTTAAACTGGGCTCTGTGATCTTGACCCCAGCATCTCATCACTCTGTCTTGGGCTTCAGATACAGAATGATGATGTGGATGACAGCCACTTCCTGGGGCTGGTGTGAGGATTATATAAGCCCCCAAGAGACAGAACGAAGTAAATAATGAGAATCAAATGCTATTATTTCACTACTATCACCACCATATTACTACTATCATTATTAGCATTGTCACTACTATTACATTTCCTTCTTCTCCTCCAACTACCATCACTACCATTACCACTATACTACTACAACTATTGTGTTTTAATAAATTAAAAAAAATATCTTTTCCATCCTCCCTTTCTTGTATCTTTTTACTCCTTCTATTTAAAATGGGGAATAAAATTGTTTCTCCTGCCAAGCGAGTAGCTTGAGAACTGGAACATTAATTGATTTGAACAGATGTGTGTCAGTGTTGCTTTAAATAAAAGGTGTCTGTATGCTCTGCTGACGTATTTCAATAAAAAAATTAGGTATGGGGCACCTGGCTGGCTCAGTCCATAGATATATCTCTTGATCTCAGGGTCATGAGTTCAAGCCCCACCCTGGGCATGGAGCTTACTTCAAATTTAAAAAATAATGAAATATGGTTTATACACAAATTCATATTTCAGCACATGTCCCACCTCCTTCCTGAAGCCTTTGGATCACACTGATGTCTCCCTTCTCTGAAACAGCTATCATCATATTCTCTAATTCTTTCATGCTTGTGAGAGTTTTCTTCCCAATTAATAAGCTTCCTGCAGTCAGGCTTTACTTCCATAAACATAGTAGGCCTTCCAAAAATACTGATATTTGAAGATGGTACTAAAAAAATAAAACTCCAAGATTCCAAGTCCTATAAAGATATTGAATTGCTCATGTAACCTAGAGCTTTGGGTTAGGACAGGGACAGCCAGATCCAGGAGCTCAAAAGATACCCTTAGGGTCCAGTCTCCCTATCTCTCAGATCCGCTTCCCTCTAGGCTCTTTCCGGGTGGACTTATTACTGGTGCTCACATCCTCACAGCAACAAGTCCAGGGGACAATGACCACCCTTATCCAGCCACTCCCACGTATGCCCCAGGGTAGGTCGCTCTGCACTGAAAACGATTCAGTCGTGTGCCCACCCCAGAGCTCCAAGTGTGTGGTCAGCCCCATTCAACCACCCAAGCTGAGTAAGAGGAGAAAAGATTTCCCTCAAAGAAATTTTGGAAAAAGGGAAATGGGCTTTAGATGGGGAAGAGCCTTTATAAAGATGTGTCTTGTCTCTAAAAACAGTAAAAAAACATTGTAGATACTCAATGTCAATTTTGAGATTGGTCGATTTTTAGGGAGCAGTCCTCCAATCTAGAATGAATCTGTTTTTCCTTCTGCCAGACTATTTATGGCCAGATACTAAAAATGTGGAAATGGTTCACTCATAATCAACAACATTACAAAGTTTGGATTAACTCAGGGATGGCAGGAGTACATGGGTGGCTCAGTTGGTTAAGGGTCTGCCTTTCGCTCAGGTCATGATCCTAGGGTCCTGGGATCCAACCCTGAATCGGGCTCCACCCTCGGCAGGGAGTCTGCTTTTCCCTCTCCCTCTGAACCTCCCCCTGCTTGTTCTCTCTCTCTCTCAAATAAATAAAGTCTTTTAAAAAAAAGAATAACTCAAGGAAAGTGAGTTTACAAAGAACTAGTGTTACCTTCTCTCCTTAGTCTGCTGCCCTCTTTCCCCACGCTCTGTGGGAAGGAATCCCTCCATCCCCTCAACTTTGGCTTTATTTAGTTCATGTATTTGCAATGGCATTCACCATAAGGTGTCTCTGTTCTTATGTATATTAGTCAAGACTGCTTAAATCATATAAATCCCAATTCAAAAAGACTTCAGAAAAAAAAATTACCATCTCACAAAACTGAAGGGACATCAGTTTAGGGATAGTTCTCCTTCAGAGATGGTTTAAAAATAGTTCTCCTTTGCAGATGGTTTAATTCAAGGTTCTAACAATGTCAACAGGATGGAATTTTTCTCTGTTTCTTGACCTCATCCTTAATATTTAGTACATTCTCAGTTCCACTGCTCAAAGACAGTTGCCACAGCTCCAGCCATTGTCTCTTGTTTCCCTCTAATGGAAAGAGGAAGCAGCTCTTTCTCGTCATTACTGTGGTAATTTCATCATTTTGCACTGGCATTGGTTGGAGCTTACGTTTCTTACTGAATGAGTCACTGCCAAAAAAATAAAGCACATGGATTACCTGAGATCTGGGTCACATGTTCCCTCCTAGGGCTGGGTGTAGAGTAAAAAAATCAGTCTAAAAATGAGAAAGGATCATTCTCAGAGGAATATCCAGTTTGGGAACAGGAAGAAAACTTTATACAAGGGCCGTAGAAACAACTGATGTGAAGTCTGGTGGTCCCTTTGGATAATGTATTTATTCACACTCTTGACCACAAAGCCTAATGTCGTGTGACACAAGCTGACAGGGTGCTTAATAGATGTTTACTAGAGGCCTGCAGGAAGAGAAGGCTAGGTGAACCCCTGCTTAGATATTCCTGATATTTTGTAATGTGGTCTGAACTATCTTCCCTGGGAAAGCATATTTGAAATGGAATTTGGAATCTGGGAATCCAAAGTTACTCATCAGTTTAATTAGCTTTTAGCCTGTGCCAACTAAAAGTTTTCCACCAGCATTTGCTATTTGCTCCCTTACTTGAACTATTTCTTGGTAAAAGCACCAGCAAAAAAATTAATACTTCGTGTCTTATGAGGCTAAATGCTTACCTTTTGGCCCCTGGAATTACAAATTGGGCTCTGGAGTCATATGATGGAAGCACTATTGCCCATTTGGAAAGAATTTTGAATTGCCACTGACAGAGTCAGTAAACTGACTTAGTAGAGTCTGTCTCGATGAGGTAATTTACTTTACCTTCTGAGCATCACTATATCTTTTGGCCCAATGACACGATTCAGTGGCTATAATAGTGTTTCTACACAGGGGTTAATGACATGACAGGAACACAAACCAAACTAGGGTCACTGTCACTTCTTCCAACCAGATGTCACTGATGGAGTATAGACACTCCTTCTCTCTGATGTTCCCTCAGAAGCCAGACTCTCCGAGTACAAACACGGAACTGAAATTACAAATTCAGAGTCATTGATTTTTTTACACTTCTGTCGAAGCCAATTCTCCCTCCCTGGCTCTTCAGCACCCTGGTCATCTCTTCCATTAGCTATGAAGCAAAGATGGGCTTAGGGTCCCAGGATGAGGATTAACACATCAAGACCTGTAAATTCCTTCAAAGTCTGAATTCTCATGAGCTCAACTTTTTTTCTTTTCTCTAAAGAGAAAATAATCCATGTTCAGCACACTTTTTATGTAAAATAATCGCAAAATGAAATCTATCTACCTCACAAGGCTCTATAGAAGGTAAGAGACAGTGTGTTGTTGAAGACTGGACAAGGTGTGTCTCAGAGTCTAATGTCACCCTACTGGTGAATATTCTATTTGTATGACAGAAAGCAGATTGTAGAAACTCAGCCATGGGAACATCAAACATTCATATTTTAAGGTAACTATCAAATTATGATTAGTCCCTAATAACTTGGGGACAGGACTCTGAGTAAAGAGGTTGCTTTGTTTATGCGGTAGCAAAAGAGAGGCAGGTGGGAGGTAAGAGAAGGAAATGACACAGAAAGACTCAAAAAGAAGTTGGCTGTCCTTTTGGTCTTTAGAGACTTTGACTCCATTATACTTAAGATATCAGGGTGTCCTAAAACACTATTTGCTGCTACCATTTTCGGAAAGATTCTAACTTCTTCATGTTAAGGACAGAAGCTTGGACCAAACAACTGTAATTAATTTTCAACAGATCTGAAGTTTATTTCTGGCTTGACGTGGAGGATTTAGGAGAAGGTACCATGAGATACCTTCTGAAACAAAAGAAATAGAAACGGATTTTGAATTAAAATTTTTAAAAAAGAGTTTTTCAAAGAATCAGATTCTGAAGACTGATATAAACTGCTATAGATCTATGGAAAAACAGAGTCTAAAATCAGAATATAGGAACAATTTCAGCATTTAAAACAGATAATATATTATCCTCATGTTAGGTAAGAGTGATAAATATTCATTGAACAAATTTTGGAAAACTCCAACATCTAAAATAAGATTAAAATAACCTAGTCTCATTATTCAGAAAGTTACTTAAAGTGTTTCAGTACTTTTTCTTCTATTCTTACCTGCATTTCTTTTTTGCTTTTTAAAAAACTTCCTAAGTCTAAAAGTAATTTCTACTTGTCAGGAAAATTTAGAAGTTAGAAAAATATAAAAACCCTTTTAAAGTTATTTGTAAATCTATCAGCAAGCAGTAACCACTATTAATATTTTAGATAGATTTGTTCCTAGTATTTTACCATAAATGTTTACATAGTTTTCACATCCAATTCTGCTGGGGGTCTGGGGTTTAAAAGTACAAACATACAAGACAACAACTTTATCCTCGGG
This sequence comes from Spilogale gracilis, assembly GCA_004023965.1. NCBI lineage: Eukaryota > Metazoa > Chordata > Mammalia > Carnivora > Mephitidae > Spilogale > Spilogale gracilis. The sequence continues at coordinate 22,021 of PITA01008657.1, read as the reverse complement.
TAGTTATCCTAGAAAAATGAAAGCTCACATTCACCCAGAAACCAGTACATAATGTTCACAGGAGCTTTCTGTGTAATAGCCAAAAATTAAAAACAACCTAAATATTTCTCAGTGGCTGAGTGGTTAAACCAACTGGGGTACATCCATGTCACAGAATATTATTCAGCAATAAAAAGGAAGAATTAATTATACATGCAAATGCTTGGATGAATCTCAAGTTAATTATGTGGAGAGAAAAAAAGCTAATCTTAAAGGTTACATATCACACATATTTATACAAAATTCTTGAAATGATAAAATATCAGAGATGGGAAACATATTGGTGGTCACCAGGAGACGAGGGGCAAGACACTCCCTACGTAAGGATCCTTCCTGTTGCCCCTTACATTGGAAATGTTCCAAACCTTTACTCTGGTGTTGTTAACATGATATACACATGCTACAAAATTTCACAGAATGAAACCCACATGCACAGGAGACTGGTAAAATTCAAATGAGGTCAGTGGATCATATCAACACCAACTTCTCAACTGGGATATTGTACCCTAGTTGAAAGTTGAACATAACACTTGGGCAAAGTGAGTGAAAAGTACAGAGGCTCTCTCTCTTATATTAATTTTTACAAGTGCCTGTGAACCTACAATTATCTTAAAGAGTTAAGACAAGATTAGCAAAAACAAAACAAAATATGGCATAAGAATCTTACCATGTAAACATAATTTTAGATAGGAAAATTCTCTGTGAAGGTCATTTTAAGACCTATATAACATCTTACAGGATCATTATTTACCTATTTCTCTACTACTAGATATTTAACATAGAGTTGTGTGCAACATTAACATATCACAAATGATAGTATAAAGAGGATCTTTGTGTGTAAGACACTATCTCACTTCAGAGTATTTCCTATAAAAATATTTCATGAAGTGAGTGCCCTCGAATATTAAGGATTGTCATGCAAAAATAAGGTTCCACATTTCAATATATTTGGGAAGCAGTTTTTTCATTCTGGGAATTCTCACCATCTTTACAGACAAATGTACACCACGAGTCATGCAGAGGCAATAATGTAATCAATGCTTCTAAAGCATATTTTCTCTGGAAAACCCCATCACAGATTAAAGATGACTGCTAATTCTTTGGCTCTACTCCCTGAATCTTGGTGTGTTCTGTAACTGCTTTGATTGGGAGAATAGAGCAGAAATGCTTCTGCACCAGTTTATGGGCACAAATGAAGAAATTGGGAGATCCACTCCCTATCTCTTGAAAAGTTCCCTTTGGGGGAATCAAGCAGCCACATTTGAATACCCTGTAATTGCTCTGTTAACCCAAACTAGCCATGCAGAGAGGTTCTATGAAGAGAGGGAGATCATCAGCTATCCCCAGCTGTTCAAGCAACCCCTACCCCCCAGCTCAGGCACTAGGCATGTGAATAACACCATCTCGAACATTTTAGCTTGAATAGAAGCAAGTGTAGTAAAACCAAGGAATCAAGCCAACAGCCAGAATGAGACTCCAGAATATGGTACCAAGGATGCTTTCCCACATATTTCAAACCATTTGAGAAAACTAGCTGAACTCATTATGGAAGAGAGGTGAATATTTTCACTGTGCTCTGCCCAAATTCCCAAACCATAAAACAGTTAGCACAACAAAATTGTTGTTTAAAGCACTAAACACAGGGCTGTTTGTTACACAGAAGAAGATAATCATTACACCTCTTCTTTTTTTTTTTGCCCATAGTGCTGCATGGTGTCTTTTGTTGTTGTTGTTGTTGTTTTTAAAGATTTTATTTATTCGACGGAGAGAAACACAGCCAGAGAGGGAACACAAGCAGGGGGAGTGAGAGAGGGAGAAGCAGGCTTCCCGCTGAGCAGGAAGCCCAATGTGGGACTCGATCCCGGGTCTCCGGGATCATGACTTGAGCTGAAGGCAGTCGCCCAACCAACTGAGCCACCCCGGCGCCTCTGCATGGTGTTTAAGATCATTTGGCTTTACAATTAGAGTAACAAAATACTCTATTTATTAATGATGTGACTTTGGAAAATCGGCCTCTTCAAAAGTGAGTTCTCTCACTGGTACACTTACCTTACTTACTCAGTTGGGAGGCTAAATGAGATTATGCCTATATGGTGCTCAGTGTCACACTGGGTATACAGTAAGTGCTGAGAAGGAACTGCGTCTGCCCTATCACTGGTCGACCAGGGCTGTGTCATAGAGAAGAGGAATTATTACATTAAAAACCACATACATTTTTTACTTTCTTATAAAGATGTTCAGAATGCTTTCCAGAAAGTATTCACCAATTTATATTCATCACTGTGTAGAGTGAATGTTGAAAACACATTTTTTTCCAAAGCAGAGCTTGACAAATTGTTTTCTGTACTGGGCCAGACAGTAAATATTTTTGTCTTTCTGGGTCATACGACTTCTGTCATAACTTCTCAACTCTGCTGTTGAAGCAGGAAAGCAGCTAGAGATAATCTGTAAACAAATGGGCATGAGTGGTTGCAATAAAACTTTATTTACAAAACTTGAGGTGGGCTGGGTTTGGTCTGCAGATTTACCTGGCCAGCCTGTTCTAGAGGTTGGATGCAGAGGGTTTTTACCCCAGGGATATGTTAATAACAGCGTTGAGAAAATAGGAACTCTGTCTAGGATTTACTCCTCTAGGGGCCCTTGTGGGCTCTTGTCTTTCAAAACAAAATGGCTACTTTTCTAGACCATCCAGAGGAGTGGAGTGTAGCTTCAATTTTGCATACTACTTCCTATATGATTAGCTACATCAGCTGCTTCTACACACTTCAACTGGTAATGATCTATGCACACGACATATATACTCTAGTACTTGGTTAAGCTGGCAATTAGGAAAGTCAGCTTTTTTCTTGAAGCAAAAATGATTTGGGTTCTTTTTTAAGCACAAAGTAGATATTCAAAGTTAACTCAGGCAATAAGCATAATCACTAAATATAGACACTGGGCTTTGTCAGAAAAAAGGCCTGGTTAGGAAGAAAAAGGCCTGCTTTCTCCTTCCAGTTTTAACTGCTAACTAGCTGTGTGACTTTAGGGAAGTCATACCCCTGGGCCTCAGTGTGCTATAAATTTATCAGACAGGACTAAAAATTGTTCCCTTGACTACTTTATATCATTTGAAACTATAAAATGGCACATAAAATTTATAAATCTTGGGGCGCCTGGGTGGCTCAGTTGGTTAAACGACTGCCTTCAACTCAGGTCATGATCCCGGAGATCTGGGATCAAGCCCCACATTGGGCTCCCTGCTCGGCGGGAAGCCTGCTTCTCCCTCTCTCACTCCCCCTGCTTGTGTTCCCTCTCTGGCTGTGTTTATTTCTGTCAAATAAATAAAATCTTTAAAAAAATTATAAATCTTACATTTTATCATCATTTAATGTTTATGTGTCACTCCCCCAATTAGAAAATGAGCTCCTGAGGGGCAGGGGTGATACCTTACCCCTTTTCAGATTCCCATTTCTTGATGTAATATTTACATATTGAGTGAGCCCTCAGGAAGTATTTGCAAAATGAATAACTAAATGAATAGGTAGATAGGAGAGCCTGTGAACATCACACAAAGTTTAAGAGAAGTTAAAAATAGATTTATTATCATGAAGCAAATAAATACAGTTTGAAAAAAATGTGAAAAAGAATAGAGTGTTATTTGCACCAGGAACTTCCCAGGACCATCTTTTCCTAAATCCCTGAGATGTGAAGACTTCGTGTCTCAGGTGACTCCCTCTCTACTGAGTTGCCTTGACAACTTTTTTTTCAAAATGTACATATTAGTGTAGTTGATGGACTTCTTTTTAAACTAAAAATAACTGCTTTGTCCAAAAGTCATCCATGTACACAAATGTCATTTGTAGCCTTCGTAAAGAGAGTAAGAGAATAAAATATCACTGTTGTGCTATATTCTGTTACAATGAAAAATACTATTGTTCCTTTAAGAAGCCCGAAGTGAAATTAAAATGGATGGATTAAACAAGCACCTGTAAGGTTAACTGATGAGTCCAAATGATGCTTAAAGGCAAAATCATTTTGAGGAGCACTATCATTTAGAGGAAATGCTTAGTTCTTTGCGGGGTGACACATTTCTTCTCCATCACTGGTCAAGTTAGCCAACCTTGAGCAAAGCTCTTAGAGCCCTAGAAATCTTTGGGATTCTCCCTTTGGCAAACCCACAGGACTGTGGTGCCTGCCACCATGATATTTTATATCCAATGTGATGAACTGATCAACAGCTTGCAAATGAGTGTTTCCTCCCAAAAGATCTTTACAAGGAAAAAGTCTCCAAGAGTACAACAGTTAATAGCAGAAATACTCGAGGACTGGACACTAATTTGTGTTAAATAAATGTTTCCCGTGGCAATACTGCAGATTTTCGCAGTTTCACATGAGAAGGAGATTGTGTTAGCCCTCCATACCAGGGCCATGTGTGGCCGAGCTGACCCGAGAGCAGCAGGACTGGAAGAGATGGCTGTGAATCAGAGTGACAGTTTCTCCCTTCAAAGGGTGGGAGAAGCACCTTTCGACACCTCCCATTTGTGACACTTTCCTCAGCTGCCCAGAGGAAAGAAGACTCATGTAGAACCTGGCTTTCCTGGCCAGCACAATTGTCCACAATTCTGACTCTAAGTGTCCGACACTTTCCTCCTCTGTTCTAGGACAGACGCGCTGGTGATGGTCTGGTGAGTCCATATACAGCCATGTCTCTGAGACAGAGAATTAAGGAAACTTGGTCTCTCCCATCCCTTGTCTATCTGAATGTACATAATTCTGATAATAAACTGCCTTTGCTTTTTAAATTTTTAATTTATTTTTATTATTACTTTTTCCTACCCAGACCCATTTGACTTTCTCAAAGAGCCTAACCCTAAAGGTAAAAAGAGTATGTTATTATCTCGGGATGGCAGAAGAGCAAACAAAAGAAGTGAAGTGCCTGGAAAGATCTATGATGATTATTCTACTACAAACTATAATTCTCTTATCTAAGTATAAAAAAATTACTGACTTGAAGGAATAAAACATAAGACTCATTTATTATTTATAATAGTTCCTGGAGGGTGACATGTAGTCACTTTTAACACTCCTTGCTTAGCTACAAGGAAACCCTCCATAAGTCAATGTAACATGGACAGACCCGGGCACTGCTGTTACTACACATACACTGAAATCATCAAAGAAGCTCGGCTTCTTAAAGGTATAACAATTTTCGCACAGGAAAGTTGAAGTAACTTTATAGTTAGCGCCTGGCTCTCCACCCACAGAACATCAATCTAATACTATAACTGTCTTTAATTTCCACCCTTCTATCTCTTCATCAAACCATTACATTTTTGACACACTTTACAGTAAATTGCCAATATGAGAACACTTCTTCCTAAGGACTTCAGGATGCATGGTTTCAACTATAGTTCTGTGTTTATGATTTTTTTCTTCTGATGTAAAATTTATACACAATAGCACAAAAATCTTAACTACGCGTTTGCCGGGTTTTGACAAAATCGCACACCCTATTAACCCAAACTCCTACCAAGACACAAAACACTGCCTTCTCCCCAGAATAGTTTCTTATGCTGCTTCTGTCAGTAGCTACTCTCGTGTCTCATTACCAGATTTTTCTTTCCACTTCAGAGTATTATTGTCTAACCTAGAATTTCATTTAAATATACTCACATAGTATGTACTCTGCTAGATAAGCCTTATTTCAGTCATGATACTGTTTCTGAGAGTCATCCGTATTCCTGTGTACCGGCAGTTTGTTTCTTTTTTAATTGTGGTGTAGCATTCTCCTGTGGGGGCATGCCGACCTTCATTTATTCATTCTTCAGTTGTCCCCAGGGCGGTTTCCAGTTTGGGCAATTAAAGACTAAAGCTGCAGGACCCCTTGGTGGCACCGTCGGTTAAGTGTCTGACTCTTGGTTTAGGCTGAGGCATGATCTCAGGGTTGTGAGATCCAGCCCGGAGATGAGTTCTGAGCTCAGCCTGGAGTCTGCTTGGGATTCTCTCCCTTTGCCTCTTACCATAACCTCTCGCTCTGTCTCTCTCTAAAGTAATAAATAAGTCTTAGAAAAAAAAAAAAAAGAATAAAGCGTCTAAGACTTCTAGTACCAGTCTTTAGTCAAGTTCTCTTTTCCTTTCTTACAGGGGTCTGTTTAGTTCCGTAAGAGACAGGGTAAGCATTTCTAATGTCATCATCCAATTTAGAGTCTTAGCAGCAACAAATGAGAGGCTGGTTTGCTCCCAAACTACATCAACATTTGGTGTCCGTCCTTTTAATTTTAACCATTGTGGGAGGCCTGCGGTCATTTCATTGTGGTTCTAATTTATATATATTTAGGTCAAATTTACTTTATTTTTTCAGTGTTCCAAGATTCATTGTTTATGCCCCACACCCAGGGCTCCATGCAGTCCGTGCCCTCAGTCCCCACCACCAGGCTCGCCCATCCCTCTGCCCCCTCCCCTCCAAGACCCTCAGTTTGTTTCTCAGAGTCCACAGTCTCTCATGTTTCATCCTCCTCTCTGATTTACTCCAGGCCACATTTCCTTTTTCTGATGACAACTGGTGTTGAGCATGTTCTCAGGTGTTTATTGGCTATTCATATAACTTCCTTTGTGAAGTGTCTGTCTTTTACCCAGTTTTAGGGGGGGAGTTTATCTTTTTATTATTGAGCTGCGACAATTATTTATAGAGCTTACATACCAGTCCTTCGTCAGATAGAAGTTTTGTGAGTATTTTCTTCCTGCTTATGGCTTGCCTATTCATTTTCTACATGCTGTCTTTTGACAGGTAGGAGTTTTTAATATTGAAGAACTCCAATTTATCTCTTATTTCTTTCAGAGTTATTACTTTCTGTTATTTTTCAAAGGAATATTTTACTACCCTTAAGTGAAGAAGATATTCTACCATGTTTTACTCTAAAGTTTTGTGCGACTTATACAAGGATTGAGCTTCATTATTTTTCTTATGGGTAAGCAGTTATTCTTACTTGATTTGTTGAAAAGACTTTTCTTTCTCCACTTGTTTCCTTTAATACCTTTGCCGGGAAAAAAAAAAAAATCCATGTGCGGGTCTTTTTCTGCATCTTTGTTCTGCTCTTTTGATCTATGTGCTAACTCTTATATTAGCATCAGACTGCCTTGATTCCTGTGTATTTATGATAAATCGTGAACTCCAGTCATGTAAATTTTCCACATTGCTGTATTTCAAGGTGATTTCTATTTAGGTTCTTTGCTTTTCCATATAAATTTCAGAATCAGTTTATCAATTTTGTAAAGAATATCTGCAGTGATTATGATTTGGGATACATATATCTATAAATCCATTTGGAGGGAATTAATATCTTAACAATATGGAGTCTTTCTATCCATGAACATTTAAGCCTTTTTTAATTTTTTCAACAACATTCTATTGTTTATTGTATAGATGTCATTCATTAAATTAATTCTCAAATATTATATATATATTTGATGTTACTATAAACAGAATTGTTTTTTGTTTTGTTTTGTTTACATAAGCTCTAAGCCCAACATGGGGCTTGAACTTATGACCCCACCCAAGATCAGGAGTTGCATGTTCCACTGACTAAGCCAACCAGGGATCCCAATGGAATTGCTTTTTAAATTTATTTCCAGTATTTTCCACTAGTATATAAACATAGGATTGATTTAAATTCACCTATTATTTCTTGTCGTTGTTTTTTAGTTTCCTTAGAACTTTCAATATAAGCATTTACTTCAATTCTGAAAATAGTGTTAATTCTTCCTTTGCAATATTTATATTTCTATCTCTTCCTTGAATTACTATAATGGCTAGGACTGGTAGTATAATGTTAGATAGACATGGTAGTGGTTAGAAAGGGCATCCTTCCATCCTTCTTGATCTAATATTGATCAAGATTTAATATTGATTTAATATTTCAGGGAAGATTAAAGTTAGCTGTCAATTTTTTATAAATGCCCTTTTTAAGAAAGAGGAAGTTTTCTTCTATTGTTACTTTGTTGGTTTTTACAATGAGTGAATTTTTACTCTTGTCTAATGCCTTTCTTTGCGTATTTGAAAGTATCACATGTCTGGACCTGGGAGGACAATATTTTTCCCCAATTTTTTTTTCTTCCAAGATTTTACTTAAATTCTAGCTAGTTAACATATAGTGCAATATAAGTTTTAAGGGGTAGAATTCAGTGCTTTATCAGTTGCATATAACACCCCGTGTTCATTACATCAAGTTCCCTCTTTAACGTCCATCACCCAGTTATGCCATCCTTTAGCGCTCACTCCTCTTCAGCAAACCTCAGTTTGTTCCCTATATTTATGGGTCTCTTGAGGTTTTCCTCCCTCTCTGTTTTTATCCTATTTTATTTTTCCTTCCCTTCCCCTATGTTCATCTGTTTGGTTTTTTTAAAAGATTTTATTTATTTATTTGACAGAGAGAGACACAACGAGACAGGGAACACAAGCAGGGGGAGTGAAAGAGGGACTAGCAGGCTTCCTGCAGAGCAGGGAGTCCAACACAGGGCTCGATATTGGTTTCCCTGGGACCAAGATCTGAGCCAAAGGTAGATGCTTAATGACTGAGCCACTTAGGTGCCAGTTTTGTTTTTTAAATTCCATATATGAGTGAAATCATATGGTATTTGACTTTCTCTAACTTATTTTGCTTAGCAAAATATTCTCTCATTCTATCCACATCATGGCAAATGGTAAGATTTTGTTCTTTTGGATGGCTGAGTAATATTCCATTTACTATACACACCACATCTTCTTTGTCCATTCATCAGTTGATAGACATCTGGGCTTTTTCACAGTTGGGCTATTATAGATAATGCTGCTGTAAACATTGGGGTTCAGGTGCCCTTTCTTTTCTTTTTTTTTTTTTTAAGATTTTATTTATTTGACAGAGAGAAACACAGCCAGAGAGGGAACACAAGTAGGGGGAGTGAGAGAGGGAGAAGCAGGCTTCCCGCCGAGCAGGAAGCCTGATGTGGGACTTGATCCCGGGTCTCTGGGATCATGACCTGAGCCGAAGGCAGTTGCTTAACCAACTGAGCCACCCAGGCACCCCTCAGGTGCCCTTTAAAATCAGTATTTCTGTATCCTTTGGGTAAATACCTAGTCATGCAATGGCTGGGCCCTAGGGTAGCTCTATTTTTTTAACTTTTTTTTTTTAAAGATTTTATTTATTTGACAGAGAGAAACACAGTCAGAGAGGGAACACAAGCAGGGGGAGTGAGAGAGGGAGAAGCAGGCTTCCCGCCGAGCAAGGAGCCCGATGTGGGACTCGATCCCGGGTCTCCGGGATCATGACCTGAGCTGAAGGCAGTCGCTTAACCAACTGAGCCACCCAGGCGCCCCTATTTTTAACTTTTTGAGGAACCTCCATACTATTTTCCAGAGAGGCTGCACCAACTTGCATTCCCAGCAAGACTATAAGAGGGTTCCCCTTTCTCCACATCCTTCCCAACATCTGTTGTTTCCAAAGTTGTTAATTTAAGCCCTTCTGACCAGTGTGAGGTGGTATCTAATTGTGATTCTGATTTGTATTTCAAGGTAAGTCACAAAGCAGTACAGGCCAGGTTCAAGCAAAAGGGAAACAGACTCTCCCTTTTGAGGGAGGGATCAACATGCACAGACAGGATGGAAGGATTAATGTCAGTCATTTTTTGAGACTGTCTACCACAGCTGGCTATGTTGTACAACCAGGATTCTAACCTGAGCCTGTCAGATCCCTAGAGCCAGAATCCGTTTTTTAAGCACACTTAGGGGAAACTGGAACTCTTTACATGTGTCCTTACCATTACTAACTCTCCTCAGCTCAATATTGCCAGAAGGCATTGGTAGGACACAGTCACTAGAGCCAAGCCTTGGCCTTCCTCAAGTCACTGAAGGTCCCAGACAATATGGAAGACACTTGGGGGGTAAATTTGAGCTTTTGGTTCAAGCTGCTCAATTAATTCACAATCCAATAGCTAAAGCCCTTATTCCAATATTGTCTCCACTTGAGATACTAGAACTAAAACACACTGATCTTACTTAATGACTTGATTACTTGGATTATACTGTCTCATTTCTCTAGAATCCATGTTTCCTCGTGGCAAAAAATGTGTCACTTGTTTATCACTATCTCTCTGTCCACACAGTAGTGTTGGGCACATGGTGAGTATTCATGAAACCTTGGTTAAACAAATGATTCAACAAACAAAAATTTTCCTTTCCTAAACACTCCGACTATTGCTTTCAGGAGAAATTTCTCAGTATTTTCATATGATCCATGAGCCCTCCCATGATTTCACTCCTGCTTAATTCTACAGCCTCATCTGTCTCTACTTCTTCCTTAATTATTAGGTTTACCCTTCCTTAGCCATCTCCTAAAGGGTAGGAGTGCTTAATATATTAGGTGCATAATCCTTGAGAGATGATTTATGGTAGATGTTTTTATTCTCATTTCGCAGAGGAGGAACTCATTCCAACTAAATGATAAAGTCATGATTTAAATCCATGTCCATTGTCATCATGCCACAGAGCCTCCCCTTACACCTCCAAACACACTCAGCTGTCTGCCTTTCCCTGAGCAATCCATACTTTCTCAGACTTGAGCACAAAACCTTCCCCTTTTTCTCGAGACCCTTTACTTGGCTACTTATACTCATCATTTGAGTCAGGCCAAATACCAGATCTGCCAGAAGACTTCCCTGTGTTTCCCCTTTGGCAGGCTGGGTTGTGGTCCCTCTTGCATCCTCCCAACATACTCTGCATCTTCTCTGTGACAGCACTTTCCATATTGTGCTGGAATCATTGCTGATTTGGCTGCCTTTCCCATTGTTTCCTTGAGAATGGAAACCCAGCATTGCACTATCTAAGGTGGTAGCCACTGGCTAAGTGTGTCAACAGATCATCTGCAATGTGGCTACATCGAGTTGAGTGTGCTATAAAACATACACTGGATTTTAAAAACTTAGAGGATTAGTATGAATATAAAATGTGTTGTTAATAGTTTTTATATGGGATGCATATCAAAATGATAATAATTTGAATCTATTAGTTTAAATAAAATATATTATTAAAATTAGTTGTGTCTGCTTCTTACTTTTTTAGTATGGCTACTAAATGACAAATTTTGGGGGGCATCAGAGTTCTAGCGTTCTATCAAATAGAGAATTCGGAGTAAGCCTTTGCTAATCATGAAATGATTTGAAGGTATATGCAAAATTATCTTTATAGGTTTGCTTTTTGTTTGTTTTAGTTTTGGTTTTTGGTTTTCTCTATTAACTTTGGATAGGTCACCACCAGAGATGAGGGAGATGAAGGGTATGGGTTTCTGTGTGTGCTTGTACTGTAGTTTGGGCTGTCAGTGGGCAGCAGCTCATTGGATCAGTAGATAGATATCTTACTAGTTGTGTTGCCATAGGCAAGGTACTAACTAACTAACCTCTCCCTGTCACATTTTCTCAAGTATAACAATGAGGATGATAATAAAATCTACCTCGTAGGAATGTTGAAAGGATACAATGAGTTAATTCCATGAGCCGGTTCTCAGATCCATCTGCCTGGCAAAGAATGAATGCTTAGCACACGTTAGCTTTATTACTCATTCCATAGACTCCTGGTGGTGAAAGGTAGAGAGAAGCCCTCACTAGATGCGCGACCACGTTCTGCGGAAGCCCACAGTACAGAATGCCTGCTCCATCCTGGACAGAGACTCCTCGGTGTTAAGCTGTGGGGACGGCAGCAAGGTCTTAGGAGGCCAGGGCATGCTGCGGCTGAACGACAATCTGGTGACTCTTCCTGTCAGCTCTGGGGCCTTCACACACAGCTTCCCTTCCTCAGGGCACTGGGAGCTGAGCCTCTGGAGAGCAGCAAACTTAATTAACTTTAAGCAAGGGGAGCACAGCAGAAGGAATAATTGTCATAAGTCCAAACTTCTTAATTAAAATGCAGAAGGTACTGTGGGTCACACATACAACCCAATAACCTCATTCATGGACTGTGCCTTCCACTTGAATTTCCACAGTGTGTCTATGCAAACCTGATCCTTTACCCAAAAATGAAGACTAAGGGAAAGAAGCTGGATTGGGCTCCATTGGTATTTAATGCATCTCTAAACCCACGAGGGAACTGCTTCCTTCTTTGATCTCATGTAATGTGGCTTGGGCTTCCAAATGAAATGCCTTTCTATTCAGATCTATAAGGAGCTTTTCAAAGATCAAATATGTCTGCAGACTTGATTGTTCCAGGGTACTGATGGGATTTTAATGATATTTTCTGGCACTCATTTCTAGCTGAGTCTAGCTGGGGATTGCAAGCAGTCCCCAGGCTGGTCAAAGAGTAGAGGAGCTGGGTATTTTTAGCCTACTGCCTTCCTAGAGATGTTTCAGCTCTCCAACTGACCTAGGCAGAAAGGCTGTGACATTCCTGGAAAGAATGTGGATTTCAAAGTCGGGCAGACATGGTTTGGAAAGCCAGCCCTGTCATTTACAAGCTCTGTAACCTTGGAAACCACTGCTCCTCCCCAACCCTCAGTTTTCTCACCTGTAAAATGGATACAGTAATAACCTCATGGAGTCCAGTTGAGGGCTAAATGAGATACTATCTGTAACACTGCCAACACAGGCTTGGCACACAGTAGGAACTCAAACATGATAGCTAATTTTTTCTCTTTGCTGCTAACAATAATAAGCCAGCATACTCTTATACTACCCAGACCTTACAAAGAATCACAGAAAGCCTGGAATTTTTAAAACTCTGCCAAAGTGAGTGTTTAACACTCATTGTGAGTATTAAGATGCATTCTTTTATTTATTCAGTTATTCAGCTAAAAAAATACCCTGTATTTATACATTTATCAAGCCTCTTGTGAATACAGAAAACTGTACCAGCCTCTAGACAACAGGAAGAGAGATATTAGCAGGCCTCCTTAAAGAATTTAACATCCTGTTGCTGAGCAAATGATGTGCTCCTAATATTTTTTGTATATTCTGAGTTATTAAAGCTTTTACACTTGAGATATAAATTCTCATGCTATTCAATTTTGAAATGCACAAAATGATATGTGTAAAAAAAAATTCCAGCCCCCACTCATTAAAAATGTCACATTACATAACTAATAAGGAAAACAGAGATGAAATGATTCTCACATGTCATTTCATTCTATTCACAGTGGAAACAAATTTAGTCTGAGTGAGCCTAAACACAAATACAGAAGTGCTTCAGCCAAGAATAATTTAACTGCTGGAAAGTGGGGGGGAAAACAGGAGGTGTTTTGGGAGTTTAGAGCTACCTAAACAGTGACATTTGCCTAGCTTTGATGGCTTTTCTTTTCCTTCTTTCTAGGTTACATCTGCATAGACACAGAGGGAGTGAGGACATGTATGATTCAATATATATGTCCTACTGATCTGATGTTTCCCATCAATTTTTTTCATATTTATAACAATAATAATGACAACAACAGCAGTTAAAACATGAGTATTCCAATGATCCAAGCGCTGTCTATACATTTTCTTTTTGAAACCCCACAATGACCTTATGGCTAAATAACTGTCAAAACCAAATGGCCAGGCAGCAACTTATTCCTAGAAACATCGCCAAAGGTGAGGGAAACTAGAGCAAAAATGAACCATTGGGACTTCAACAAGATAAAAAAAAAGGGGGGGGCGCCTGGGTGGCTTAGTTGGTTAAGCGACTACTTTCGGCTCAGGTCATGATCCTGGAGACCCAGGATCGAGTCCCACATTGGGCTCCCTGCTTCTCCCTCTCTCACTCCCCCTGCTTGTGATCCCTCTCTGGCTGTGTTTCTCTCTGTCAAATAAATAAAATCTTAAATATATATATATATATATATATATTAAAAAAAAAAACTTTTGCACAGCAAAGGAAATAGTCAACAAAACCAAAAGACAACCAACGGAATGGAAGAACATATTTGGAAATGACATATCAGATAAAGGGCTAGTATCTAAAAACTATAAAGAACTTATCAAACTTAACACTCAAAGAACAAATAATCCAATCAAGAAATGGGCAGAAGACATGAACAGGCATTTATCCAAAGAAGGCATCCAAAAGACGCATGAAAAAGTGCTCAACATCCCTCAGCATCAGGGATGAATGAGGATGAATTTGTATTTGAAATACAAATCAAAACCACAGTGAGATAACACCTGACACCAATCAGAATGGCTAAAATTAACAATCCAGGAAATGACAGATGTTGGCAAGGATGCGGGGAAAGGGGAACTCTCCTACACTGTTGGTGGGAATGCAAGCTGGTGCAGCCACTCTGGAAAACAGTATGGAGATTCCTCAAGAAGTTGAAAATAGGGCTACCCTGTGACTCAGCAATTGCACTACTGGGTATTTACCCTAAAGATACAAATGTAGTGATCTGAAGGGGCACGTGCACCCGAATGTTTATAGCAGCAATATCCACAATAGCCAAACTATGGAAAGAGCCTAGATGTCCATCAACAGATGAATGGATAAAGAAGATGTGGTAGATATACACAATGGAATATTGTGCAGCCATCAAAAAACCTGAAATCTTGCTATTTGCAATGACGTGCATGAAACTAGAGGGTATTATGCTAAGCAAAATAAGTCAACTAGAGAGGGACAATTATCATACGATCTCACTGATTTGAGGAATTTGAGAAACAAGACAGAGGATCACAGGAGGAAGAAATGAAACAAGACGAAACCAGAGAGGGAGACAAATTATAAGAGATTCTTAATTTCAGGAAACAAACTGAGGGTTGTGGAGTAGAGGGGGTGGGGTGATGGACATTGGGGAGGGTATGTGGTATGTTGAGTGCTGTATATTGTGTAAGACTGAGGAATCACAGTCCTGTACTCCTGAAATAATACATTATATATTAATAAAAGTAAATAAATAAATAAACCAAATGACCAGGAAATGATGAAGGCAGGGTAGGGTGGGATTTTATCCTATAGCATCAGATGCTTGTGCTTGGCCTCTTGAAAGTATCAACATGAGATTCAGAAAGACAGGCACAAAGGAAACAGAACTATTTTTTTCAGATTCCTAAATATGAAGAGGCTTAAGAAAGTTAAGGGCTTTTTTAAATTTTTATTTTTGAGAGAGAGAGAGAGAGAGAGAGAGAGAGAGAGAGAGAGAAACAGTGCACGCTGGAGGTGGGGGGGACAGAAAAAGAGTAAGGGAGAGAGAGCATCTCGAGCAGCCTCTGTGCTTAGCGTGGAGTCTGACACAGTCCCATCCACGACCCTGAAATCATGACCTGAGCTGAATTCTGGAGCTGATGCTCAATCGATGGAGCCACCCAGGCGCCCCAATAAATGTTAGTTATGACAATGAGTGCCTTATACTTCGGAGTCAGCAATGTGTCTCCTAGAATTACAAATTTAGTTCAGAGTTTGGATTTTAGGGTGCCTGGATGGATCAGTGGTTTAAGCCTCTGCCTTCAGCTCAGGTCATGGTCTCAGGGTCCTGGGATCAAGGCCCACATTGGGCTCTCTGCTCAGCAGGGAGCCTGCTTCCTCCTCTCTCTCTGCCTGCCACTCTGCCTACTTGTGATCTCTCTCTCTGTCAATAAATAAATAAATCTTTAAAAAAGAGAGATCGGATTTTAGCAAATACTTGGTGTGATACTGATTGTTTTTACTGTCATTGTTTTTGGTGTTCTTCTAAAAGAGACCTAGTGACTTCATATTATTATTACCACCACTATTGTTATTAAGTATATATGGTTATACCACATATTGGGGATTACCGAGGATGCACAGAGTTCCATTTTTGTTTTTGAATGGATATCAATATGCACATCATATGGATGTGTCAGGTGCATAGTAATGTGAGCAGCCAAGGTTCATTTAACATCTACTCTTTGCAGGCGTAATCGTAAGAATTCTAAAATGTCTCTATTTTTTTTGAAGATTATATTTATTCATTTGAGAGAGAGAGAGAGACAGAGAGTGTGAGTCTATGTGTGTGCAAGCAGGGTGAGGGGCAGAGGGAGAAGCAGACTCCCCACTGACCTGGGAGCCTGATATGGGGCTTGAAACTGAGACTCCGAGATCATCACCTGAGCCAAAGGCAGACGCTTAACGATTGAGCCACCCAGGCACCCCTAGAATGTCTTTACATTGTCTTATAAGGGTATTACCATACCCATTTCCTGGGTGAGGACTCTGCCGCTCAGAGAAGTGATGTATCTCACTCAAGGCCCACGCTGGCACATGGGCAAGTGACAATTTGGAGCTACCTCCACTTGCCTGCATGACACATCCCTAGGCTTCACTCCCCAGACCTGTGCCTGGACAACCTCTGTGGATTCTTAGAAAGATATGAGAAGATTATACATGCATATGCAGCAGTCCTCTAGACTCTGGAAGGAAGAAAGAAGTTCGGGATATCATCCTTACACCTTTTATCATAGTCTCCTATGTAGGCTCTACTTCACTAAGATAGTCTCCCTAAAAAATAGGTTTGACAATAATGAAGTCTCACATAGAAGATCCTCAGCTGAGCTCCAGAAACGGAGCAGCACGGGAACTCAAGGAATAAGCTGACTCAGGTGCACAGACAGCAGGAAGGGGTCTTTCCCTCACTGCTCTGTCACCCTGCTTCCCTGTGTTGCCTGCCCTCCGCAATGAGAAATCTGCAGTGTGCCAGCCACACTTAGTAATCAAGATCACAGCCTCTGAAGGTGGGCAGATCTGAGTTCCAGCCCCAGGTCTGACGCTTACTGAGCATACAGTCTTGGACAAGGGTTAATTTTCTGGGCCTCCATTTCCCTATCTGCAAAATGGGGCCAATGGTGTTTCCTCCCTGGGGGTTTGCCAGGCTGAGAAGAGCAAGGCAGATGAACTACGGGCACCGCCACCACTGGACCACGCAGACCACTCGTGGGCAGTAAGACTGAGAGGAGTACCTTTTACAGAGGAATGGTGCCCATTGAGACATCGAAACCCAAAGAAGTTTCTGGTAAATCAACACTTAAAATTAAGAATTAAAATTCAAGGGGTGCCTGGGTGGCTCAGTTGGTTAAGCGACTGCTTTCGGCTCAGGTCATGATCCTGGAGACCTGGGATGGAGTCCCACATCGGGCTCTCTGCTTGGCAGGAAGCCTGCTTCTCCCTCTCTCACTCCTCCTGCTTCTGTTCCCTCTGTGGCTGTGTTTCTCTCTGTCAAATAAATAAATAAAATCTTTAAAAAAAAAAGAATTAAAATTGAAGAAGTAAAATGTCCAAAATGGGTTTATATTTTCCTGTTCATTGTAGGCTTTGCTGAAAGCCTCTAAAGATGCCTCAGGAGAAGGGCCAGGGAGGAGTGGGTGTCCGCACTGGGAAAGGCATTCCCTTTCAGGGCGGGAGCAGTCCGTGCCCAGAAGCACGCTTGTGGGGGAAATCGGCGCAGGCAGCATTTTTTAGCCGGTTTCCAAAGCGCGGCGACCAGCCCGAGAAAGGGACGTAACTGAAAACAGCCAAGGAGGAGGCCCAGGAGGTTTAGAGTCGCCCCTACTGCTGAGCAAGTTTCTAGTAGCTCTACCTGCGGTGCCCGGCATCTTCTCTCGCTAACAAGCTGTGTGGTGAAAACAAGACTCTCAGCAAAATGTCAGGGAGGTGAGCCCAATGTCAAATAACGATTCCATTCTTCTCCCAGAATTACACATTCCTTTACAGTCTGCATACCATGCCCTTTTGAGGCTGGGAGTTGACAGGTAACTTCACAGGGAAGAAAAGGAGAATAATTTGCTGAGTCAGTGAGACGGTGCATAGAGAAGTAATCCTGGGCTGGGAGTGGCCAAGTGTCCCATGGATCCGGCTGGGCTCGCTGCAGAATCAGAACAGGACAGGCATGAGCCCCTCCACCTCTGAGTCCTTGGCCTCCGTGTCTTTGCACTGGAGACGAAGAGCTTCTAAAGAGAAGCTGGGTGCCAGGAAGATGGGGACTGCTGTACCCTCAGTCCCCACCAGAGTAGTGCCTGACATACAGTAGGTATCAATAAATCAAATATGGCTGTTGTTAGACTGGAAGAGTTGGTAAGATCCTTTGTTTTGCTGAAGAGATGCCATTCTAGGAGCCTATCCAAGAAGTAATGACTCCCCCCAAATCCAGGCTCATGGTACATGCCACCTTCCTTGGGGCAAACAAACCCAGCCCAGAGCTGTGCGAACCCTCCCAGAACCCCAGAGCTCTTCTGGACGGCTGAGTCCTTCCTTCTCGGAACAGCCAGCACAGTATCTCCCCTGAATAAGGCAGGGATGTTTGGAGGAAGCCTGTCGGCAGCGGGGACGGGGGAGGAGTCCCACTGTCCTGCCCCTTCAGTTTAGAAAGCACTTTTCATCCATTGTCCCACCTGGTACACAGGGGAGCCCTGTGGGAAAGGAAGCGGTGGCTTAGCCGGGTGGGATGGTAAACCCGAATCTCAGGCAAGGTGTCCATTCCATCAGAGTTCATCCGCTGTAAGTGGACAGTCAGGAACTGAGCCCGCGACTTTAAACTGCAAAGTCTGAGCTGCGAACATCATTTTGTACTAAGAAACTGTGTAATCTCCATCTGTGCCCAAACTAGGCCTGCAAATCCTACGTCCTGCACACAGTAGTTTCAGGAATGACTGAAACTAACTGCTACTCATGTTACCAGCTTATTACACCGTTCGCCCTTGAACAAGCGGGGGTTAGGAGCACTGACCTCTCCCAAAACTTAACTACTGAGAGCCTAGTGCTGTTGATCAGAAGTCTTACTGATAACACAATATCATCTACCCTGCATGATTTATGTATTATGTACTGCATTCTTAGAATAAAGTAAGCTCAAGAAAAGAAAATGTCATTAAGAAAATCATGTATAGTTATAAGAAACACCCCACTGTGCG
This sequence comes from Spilogale gracilis, assembly GCA_004023965.1. NCBI lineage: Eukaryota > Metazoa > Chordata > Mammalia > Carnivora > Mephitidae > Spilogale > Spilogale gracilis. Next base: position 3,148 of record PITA01008657.1, on the reverse strand, counting down.
TGGGCCCACACAGTTCAAAGCTGTGTTGTTCAAGCATCACATGTGCACCCCAGACACAGCTGTCGGCCCAGAACCTGCATTAACACATTTAATCACAACAATGCCAGGAAGCGGGCCTGTTTTGACCCCCCAGTTCAGAAGTGAATGAGGCACCCAGATTTGAAACTAACTCAACCAGCTAACAGTTACTGAGGGAGTCTGTAGGTGGTCAGGGTATTATTAAGTCCTTCCCTTACTCCAGGCCCCAGAGGTAGAAAATTAGAGGGAAGTGGGTCATGGTGTACAAAGGGCCCCCCTGCCGCTGCTTCACCAGAGTGAGCCTATGTTTGCCTGTGGTTGGAGAGAAAGATCCACCAGGTACCCGGCATCCTGGCTTTGGGGCTGCCGATGCCATGGGTTAGGTTCCCTTTCCCCCTTGGGACCACATCTCCAGTTCCTCTTCTCTATTTGCAGCAGCTGTGCTCTTTCATTTTGCCAGAAGGTGTCTCACTGATGAAGATGGGGTGGAGAGTAGAGGTGCCTGGGTCCTTTTCAAGAGGGAGGATTAGATGGGGTGGAGAGTAGAGGTGCCTGGGTCGCTGGTGTCTCAGAGGGAGGATTAGACCCCCAAGGGTAAGCGGGAGACAGGATCTTCCGAATAACCCCAGCCAGGTTCAGACTTACCTATGGTTTTTAAGTGCCTGTCATGCACCAAACACTATAGTAGTTCATCCATTCAGTCAAAATACATTTACTGAGCACCTATTCTGTTCCAGGTGCCAATCTGGTTATTCGATATTCACTAATTTGAAAAACACCCTTGATCATCTATAAATATCCGGGCCAATAATGGGCATTGGGAGAATGAATTGTAATGGTTATGATAAATATATTGTTTTTATTTCTTTGACAGAGGGAGAGTGAGTACAAGCAGGCAGAGCTACAGGCAGAGGGAGAGGGAGAAGCAGGCTCTCTGCTGAGCAGGAAACCCAATGTGGGGCTCGATCCCAGGACCCTGGGATCATGACCTGAGCTGAAGGCAGAAGGCAGGCACTTAACCAACTGAGCCACCCAGGCACCCCAATTAATATTGACTGAAAACATGAAAAATTGTTCTAAGCAAATTACATTTAGTCCCTCATTTAAACCTCGTGACTCTAATGAAATTAGTACAGTCATTGTTCCCATTTTACAGATCATGAAAATGAAACCCAAGGAGGTTCAGTAAATCAGCCAGAATCACATGAATGGCAACTGGTAGACCCTGGACCCAAAGTTAAATAAAAGCCAGCCCTGGGATTAGGAGTCAAGATGGCGGAAGGCCAGGTGACCACATTTCGGGGAGTTCCCTGAAGAGAGCTGAATTCCAGCAAAAAAAACACTACAAGACCACCGTGAACACCCATGAAATCAGCCTGAAATGTGATATTTCCCACTTCTGGACCACCAGGAGAGACAAGGAACATCGGCAAAAAGGTAGAAACAAATAAGAGGGTCTGGAGGCTTGCCCCCAGAGACAGGGGAGTGGGGGAGGAAGCCCGCAGAGCAGAACCATTGAAAACAAATACCCCAAAACGAAAGTGCTCTGTGAGTGAGGAATAACAGCAGATTACGGCCTGAATCGGGGCTAGAAAGAAACGGGAACACAGCGGAGCCCGGGGCAAGGCAAGGAGACTTTTTAAAATTTTTTCCCGCCGCCCAGTGCCCCCACGAGCCGCCGCCAGAGCTGCTGCAGCTGCCGCGAAAGCAGCGGGAGTGGATTCTATTTCTACGCCGCTGCCCTTCTCTCCCATTTCTCTCCACACCGTGGGCCACGCAGACCCCCCCAGGGAAGGCGTTTTTACAGACTTTCGTGGGACGGAGAGGCCCCAGGTCCCTGGGGGCAGACAAAGTCGCGCGATCCAAAAGGAGTTGTGGCTTTGAGGTGCGGGAGTGAAACGACAAGTGGGGGCGGGGGCAGAAATCAATACAACGTCTGCACCAGCCCAGCTGTGACAGACTGCCAACCGGGAGGCTGGAAAGAGCCCCTCCTTGTGTAGAGGCTCGCTCTGGGAGGGAGGTCTGGGCGCAGACATCTTGCTCCGACCTGACTTCCTCAACTGCTGAAAAAAGGCGTAAAAGAACAACGCTCCGCTACCAGAGAATTGTAACCTGATAACCCGGTTACCATTGAGACAGGCCTCTAGCAAGGGGGCCAAGAGACTCAGCCTAGGTAGAAGGACTGAAAGGGAACGGCACGCCCCGCCCCCAGAAAGCAAGCCAGAAGCTCAGGAGACAACACTCCAGTGCAAAACCCCAAATCGGGGGAAAGGCAATTTATTAAACTCCTGGCACTGACTACAAGTACCAAAAGCCCTACAACTCACTGATACAGTTTTCCACCTCATTTACTTTTTTAAAATTTTTCCTATTTTTACTTTTAAAGCTTCCACTTTAGGCTTAAAAATACATTCTCACGGTTTTTCTTCTTTCAATTTTTAGCCCCCTTCATATCAAAACGTGATACTCAATACAACACCCCATAACATTTCTTTTTTTTATTTTTTTATTCTTTTTTATTTTTATTTATTTTTATTTTTTTCTCTTTTTTACCCTAAAATTTTTTCAAACACACCCCTGTATTTTCTGCTTTTGTTGTTGCCTCTTGTTTCCCTGTTCACTCTCTCTGTTTTTTCCCTTTCTTCTCTCCTCTTTCCTTTATTCTCTCTTTTACGTGTACATGTAGATACAAGCTCCAAGTCAATCCCACATCCCTATTCAATACTACCCCTATATACAACCAGTTCTAATCCCCCTATATCTTTTGAAAGTGGGCTCCTCCAACAATAACAACAAGACAGACTCAGGAGCGTCTGAAATGCATTCCTTGCCCACAAGGAGTGTCTGCCCTCATCTTCCCACTCTAGTTTGTCGTGTGTGTCTGTGTAATTGTCTTCGCTTCTATATTATATAATTACTGGTCTTGGGGGCCATATAGGTTGGGCTTCGCTTTTTGATCTCTTCATTTACCCTTGATAACCCTTTTCTTTACCCTGTAACAGCTTTGTACCATATAAATCCTATCACCGGGCCCTGCTCTGGCAGGGGTGTCTTTTCTTGCTTCCTCTCTTCCGTTTTCTTTTTTCTTTCTCCTCCCTTTTCGGTGGTGAACTCTGGTTGCTCCAAAACC